>PVJX010009274.1:0-35381 GCA_004027295.1 Dolichotis patagonum | reverse complement strand
GAAGAGATCTTTTCTTTCATGATCTCTAGCTGCAATCCTATCTTCAAGGTTAGAAAGTCTATCTTCAGTCTTTTTCAAGTGGTTTTTCCAGCTTTCAATTGAATTTTTAATTTCCTGGATCTCTCTTTGAATCTGTTTCATGCATTGTAATTCCTTTCTACATTCATTCAAGGTTTCCATCATTTTCCTATGCTCCTCTTTTTTGTCTCTGTCTTATTTAGACCTGCTGAACAATTCTTTCAGTATGTTTGTGATTTCTTCTTTTACTTGAGACATTATTTCTGTTTTGACTGCTTTTACAATCTCATGAAGTTGTTTCCTTACTTCAGTTGCTATCCTCTCAGAGATTTCAGGTGTGTGACTTCCATTTCTTTTCCATGACTGTATCTCCCAGACTTATTCTGTGTTGGCCAGAGGTCTGAGCTTGCCTTTTGCTCCTTCCTCTTGACATTGTCCTGGGTTCCTCCCAACAAGCTGGTTGTGGGGCCCCAGGCACTTCCTTTGTTGGCTGCCCCTAGGCAGTGTAGGGGGATGGGACAGGCACTTGGGTTCCTCTAATTCCAGATTACAGGGAGATAACAGGGCATGGAGTGGGCTTCTCCAGACCTATGCAGCTACACTGTGGCTTTGCTAATGATCAGGGGTGCATGGAGGTGTGGCTGCTTCTCTTAGCCTATGTGTCTACAATGGGACTCCCAAGATAGTAGCAGACACACAGGGGTGTGTTTGCCTGATTCTGCTAGTGGGTGATGGCTGCCTGAGGGAACCAAGGGCCTCCAATGGTGGCCTACAGATGCACAGGGCTTACCTGGCTGTGTGTCCCTGCACTGCTGGCTGCCTGCAGAAAGGAGCCTTCTGGTGGCAGCTCCCTGAGGGTGAAGGTGGATCTGCTGGTTCTCTCTGCCCATACTGGCCGCCTGCAGGACATGGCCTTTTGGTCATAGTGCATAACAGGCAGAGGTGAATCTGTCTGTCTCCCTCAACCTGCACTGGATGCACAAAAGAAAGAGCCTTCCCGTGGCAGCACTCGGCAGGCAGAGGCAGATCTCCTGGTTCTCCTGGTCAGCACTGGGCACTCAGAGGAAAGGGCCCTCTGGAGGCGGCACCCAGCAGGCAGAGCCAAATTCTACTTTATTTGACTCTTTTCCAGATCTCTCTGTTTTCTGAGGGTGGGCATTTATTCGGAGATGGTATAGGCTGAATGCAAAGGTTGGCAAATGAGGCTTACAGACCAAATCCTACCTATTGCTTGTCTTTGTAAACTAAGTTTTATTGGAACATAGCAGCACTCATTTGTTTGTATTGTTGTGATGGCTCTACCTCTACCCTGAGTAATGCAATTGCTCAGTACCTTGAGTAATTGCAACAGACACTATGTGACCCGTGAAGCTGAAAATATTTACCCTCGCCCTTACCCCGAACTGTTCATTGACCTTGGTCTAAAGGCAAGAAAACTGGATTGGGATCAGTAAATATGGGTAGAAAACTAAGTCCAGCTGGTCTTATGGGTACAATGTTGAACAAATTAATTATCTCTTCAACCTGGCTTTTCTCCTTGGTAAAGAACAATAATCCCAGACTTGTGGAAATGTTATGAGGCTTAAACAAATATAAAAAGAATTTGGCACAAATTGATTTCACATAGATTAATTGTTCCAGTCTTTTTCCTCACCTACAAAAAATTATTTCAAAAAAATTCATTGACAATGAAGAATAAATGCCTTAACTATTTTTCTGTTCTCCCTCTCTCTCTCTCTCTCTCTCTCTCTCTCTCTCTCTCTCTCTCTCCCTCATGATGTATTTCTGAAGAAATGGAGCAAATAGCACATCTACTAGTTTTCAATGCCTTATAATGTGAGAGCAAATCAGAACATTAAAAATGCAGATGTGGTTCCAAGTTATTTAAAATCAATGTAGTTTAAGGTCCACAAAAGGCTTCCCCTGCTCCTTAAGCAACTCTGATCATATCACTATCTCAGTTTATCCAAAAGACCTAAGTTTAAATCGTGCTCTGTTATTCACTAGTTATATGACCACTGACAGTTACAGTACTTAGTCTCAATTTCTTTCTCTTAAAGTAGAATGATCATGTATATTTCTGTTGATATGAAAATTTATGAGAAAGCATTCTTAGAGGATCTGGAGAACTGTGCAACACACCAAACGAGTGTTCTATAAAGTGATTTCTCTTTTCCATGTTCAGATACCTGTGTTCTGTTATCTTTGGAAACTTGATCTTAGAATATCAATTTTCATAAATCTCTTACTAGTTGATTATAGGCAATGTAGGCCAGTTCCCATTTGTTATATCCACCCCAAAGTCCTTTTATTCAATAGATACTCAACCATTTATTTACCTATTTAGTTAATAAATTGACAAAAACATATGGAGTATTTAGAAGAAAGAATATTATATTTCACTGAAATTACACTTTTAATATTTAGGACAAAAATATAAGGCAGCATTTTAGAAACCAGCTGGAAATGATACAACAGAATGATGTGATTGGGATTTCCTTAATGTGTTAGAGTATTTGGGAAGATGTTACCTAATTCATTTTCCCAAGGACTCTGCCACTGGCCATTGAAGTTGGTACTAGGAAAGGCCAATGTGACAAAGATGCTTATCAATTCTTTCTCTACACTCCCTCAATACATGACTTCTTACAACCTCCTGACATCATTTTTCACTCCCACCAATTGTCATTCTTAATTAAAGAAAGACATTGATATTCAAGGATCGACAGATTCTGGGAAAATAGTGACACTCTGAACTATAAGCCAAATAACACCACAAGGTGAGACTTTTATTTTGGAGTTATCAATTTTAGGGTCACCTAAATTTTACCAAGACATGAACAGAGAAAGAAGTTTACTGAGAAAGTAAAAGAATGGATCAAATGTGCATAGAAGCAGAAATAGGAAGCCATTTATTTCTAAAGAAAAGATAGCAAACAAGCACACAATCTATGAAAACCTTCCAGGTCTCAATTTGCATAGTTCATAAAGTTCTTCTGTACTTCAAATTGTGAACTCTGTTAAAGTTTAGTCTCCTTATAATACATTTTGTTTTTACTTGAGTCATACTGAGTAGTTTTCTAGTTAATATAAATGATCTTAGATTTGTGGGGTATGTTACCAAACATTTTCCTTGTCATCACAATTAGGAAGATTGTACTTTTGGCTGCCTTATGATTGAGCCTTATGATTACTGTCACTTAAAGGCCAACCACTCAATCACTGGTGAGAGCACTAGTGGTCTTTTTTTTCTTCTTATGCAATAGGCTGTGTTCACAGTGGTTTTTGTCCTTTTAGCCTGTATCTCTGTGGCACTATGATGAGTAGCATATTTATTAACCCATTAAAGACATGAGTTAGAAATAAGCCTTTGCTGTGGGAACCACTGTGATTTGAGCATTTGTTATGGCAGTCTGCAACTAAACTGGCACTGAGATTATTTTAGGTTGTTTCTCAGGGCTGCGTAAGGAGATGCAGCAGCAAGTCAGAAGCAAGTGGTAGTGTCACGGAGAACCACAGCAGCTCAAGGCCAGCACTAAGAACTGCACTGTCCACATGGAGGAGCAAGTCGGGGGTTGAACACACTTGGGTAATGCCAGAGATCAAGCTCTGGGAAGCAAAAGATAGATGGAGAAATGGGGTATAAAAGGTCACAGTTTGCTGTGTTCCTCACTGCCATTATAGAGGTTCATGGCACTGGATGCATTGCACAGATACAGACCTAGTTAGACTCAGCCCTGCATGTAGGTTTGTCCATGAGATGACTAAAGAAAGGGATCCAATATCACAGCACCGAGGAAGTGTGAACAAAGGCATTTTGTAACACTATTCAAGAGTAAGAGTTTAAAAGTAAGAGAGGAAGAGCCATGCAGTGTATTCAGATCCATAAAATTCTTCATATTTATTGAGTACATTATCTGTATGGGTCCCACAGCCATATAAAAAACCTGGGTCACACAAATTTGATTCCGGGTTCCAGATCCACATTCTGTCACTTACTGACTCTTTATTCTTGAGGAACTTGTGTAAGCTCCCTCACAATCAGTACCATCATTTGAAAAATGAAAAAAAAAAATAGCAACTCACTCAGAATTATATCTAGATTGAGATAATATGGATAAATTGTGCATAGCAGACAGAGACAGTATACATATATATATTAAGGAACACTTGGGATTATAATCATTGTTTTCAAATATCCAAAGCATTTCCAGATAGAGTAATTACAGTTGTTTTATGAAATCCCTGGGACAATATATAAAAATCAATGAATAAGAGTTATAGAACTATGAACTTTAGTTTAGTAGAAACAGAAATTTTATAACTATGAGAAAGATGAAATTGATACCTCAAATACCATGAATTCCCTGTCAGAGAAATGTTCAGACAGAAATAATCAGCTACATGGAGACTGAGAAGGCTACTGAGAAGCCCATAAAATGGGAGCAGTTGTGTGTTTGTTTGTTTGTTTTGCTTTGTTAGCTCTGAGCATCTATGTCTCTGTAAAGTTTTATTCATTCATCAATCCATTCATTCATTTATTCAACAAATAGAAACTCACCATCTGCTCTGGGCCAAACACTACAGCCTGGAGGCTGAAGATACAAGGACTATTGTACTAAAATATTACTCATCCGCAAGGAAATGAGAGACTGAAGAGGAAAACAAATGTGAAACAAAAAACCACACAATGATTCATTCACACAGTAGAAATATGATCACTGCTAGAAAAAAATGATGGATACAGTAAGTAACAGATTGTCTAAACTTTTAAAAAATATTCTTAATTTTGGACAACCCACTCAGCACCCCTTCTGTTTCTCTCTCAGACAGAAGCTTTCTTTCTCTCTATAAACATACTCTGCTCAAAAAAATATTCTTAATTTTAATTGATATGTAAAAATTGCTCACATTTGAGCCAGGTGTGGTGACATACACCTGTAATCCCAGCATTTGGAGGCTGAGGCAGGAGGATCGCCATAAATGCAAGGCCAGCATGGGCTATATAGTGAGTTTGAGGCCAACCTGAACTACATGACAAGACTGTCTCAAAATTATTGTTCATATTTGTGAATATATGAGACTGGCTTATCTTGACTGTGAAGTCAGGACAGCTTCTGAGATAAACTAAGATTTAACAGAATCTGGAAAGATACACAGGGAATTCGTCAGGTAAAGGGTGGTCGGCCGGAGGAAGAACATTTCAGGGAGAGGTGGCAGGGTAGTGTGAAGGTTCAAATCATGAAGTGGCTTAGTGTATACTGGGCAAGGGAGGCTTCTAAGGTCAGAAAGTCTCAAAATGAAAGAGTCAGATTACATACGCTTTGGAGACCAGGTTAACACTGATTTAATGGTGTTAAGCTTTCTCAAAAACACAATCATCAAATTGTAGATTCTTGCCTTGGAGGAGGGGAATTCTGAGAAAAAAAAACAACAGTTTTATGCAGGTAATCGGTGTCCTGCATGAACATTACTCTGTGCAATAATCGGGCCCATGCAAAGTACAGGAGGTAAAATAAATTTCATATCCCACCTATTACTCAACCTAATGTTCCTTCCTGAGATTTTATCATAAGCAAACAAAAAAAAAGTCATGTCTTGCAAAGTTTTAGTAAAAATACGGTATCAAGAAAAGAATTTCAGAGGTATAATGCCAATTAAATACAAGGACCTGAGGTTTAATGTGAGCATACTCACCCATGTAATCCCTAAACTTATTAAAGAAAATGGAGCACTTAAAGAGATATTTCAGGGAATTCAATGAAAAATATCTCATTAACTTTATACAAGGCAATGCAACCTACCTGATGATGTAACAGTTTGAAAATGCTACTCTTTCCCTGAAGCTTCCAGTTTCATAGAGAAAAGGTAGAAAGAGACACTGTAAAAAAAAAAAAAAGAAAAGAAAGAAAAAGACACACTCAGACATGCAGGGTCAACTATCTCCAAAGCAGATCCTGATTCCCATTTCTAAGACTCAGAAGAGAGCTAACCCACAAGGCGGAGTTAGAGCAAGACAAAGCATCAGACCACAGCAAGTCTCAAAAGGATTGCTTGGTTTGCCACACCTCTATGATAAATTGCATCAGTGGCTCCAAGTCCACACCTCACCTTATTTCCATGTCTTCTGCCATATGCATTTGCAGAATTTTTCCATATAAGTGGTGGCATTTCCTATTCTTTCATTTTGGTTGCAACCACGTGATTCCTTTAACCAATAGAATGAGAAGAAAACAAGTTATCTCTGTTGTAGCTTGGCATAACTGACTTCATCTTGAGCCCTACAACTGACTAATGCCTTGTATTTGACCCAGAAAAGTGAAAAATTAACTTAGGGTATAAGTCCCATGAGAAGTGAATGAGCTGCACCCACAAGAGAAAAATTAAACTGCTCAACAAAGAAGCAGGATACAGGTGTCAACTAAAAATCAATGTAAGATGTAGCTAAATTGTTTCCAACAGGATGTCTAAAAAACTCTGTAACTTTCTAGTTCAGCACCACTCGTTCTGACTCTGAAATAGGGATCTACAGATGGTTTCTGGGCTCAGCTAATAAAATTCCAAATTTATCAATTTGGCTGCTTGGATTCCTATATTGTTAAAAACCCACTTTGACCTCAGTTCTGAATTCAGGCATTAAAAAGAAATCCTGGGTGCTTCCCCTTGGTCTCTTGTATGTCTTGCCACTGGTCCACCGAGAATTTTCCTGGGATGGTCAGATGGTTCTAGCAGGAAACAGAGGAAAAAGGAGCAGTGCTGCCTGGAGCCAAACCAAGCCTAGACTAACCAACCCCATCCAATTGTGGACTGCAAGATACAATAAATGCCCCCCACCCCGAGATTGACTTGTTAAGTGCAATATCTAACTGATATCTTAATTCAATAGATTTTGCTCACAATAAAATCAGAGGTACAGTGAGATTGACAAACAACAAAAGTAAAAACCAGAACCAGGAAATAAAATGGAAATGAAAGGGAATGGCAAAAAAAAAAAAAAAATGAACAGTATAATTCTGAATTTCTTTTGGGTGTAAAAGTCCTAATCTTCACAAGTATAAAAAAAGAAAAAGGTAGGAAACATTCCACAACTCACAGATATTCACTATGACTTAGAATTTACTCACAGAAACACTGGTGCTATGGAAATACGACAGGAATTGGAATGAGGACCTGGGTTCTCACTTGTTGGGTTGTATTTGGAGATTTATTGTTTTATCCTGATCAATTAAAACAGGAAAAATGATATTCTCTTGTTTATAGAATGGACACGAGGATAGGAAACACTAACATAACAGAAGAGACCAACACCTGAAAAATAAGCTGTAAATGATACATACTAATACTGGTAATACACTAGTCAAGTATTAGCTTAATCCTCTGGTCTCCATACTTTGCCTATCTCTGTTCCAAAACATGTTTAATTTGTCCTCTGTCACACATCTTTGTTCCCAGGCCCTTTGATTTGCTTCTGATCTGATGAACAAACATCTGAATCGGGACAGCGATGGAAATAACAACACTGTAAACATAATGTTTAAAATAATGGTATTTAAAACTATTGATGTGCTTAGCCAGGCAATCTGCTCAGCACTTTATTTACATTACGGCTTTCCTCCACATACTGACTGTTACTGTTTATATCTAAATGTTCCCCCGCTGGGAGCCCCATATGGTCACTGGTGGGGCTCTTGAAAGGTAACGGGATTACTTGGGTGTTGTAACTGACCTCCTTTAGCCCAACTCCTCCCTTGGGGTCTACTTCCTAGACACCAGCAGGTGAGAAGCTTCTTCCCCTTTCCCCCTCTGCCATGCCATCCTGCTCGGGATCCAACCAAATAAACCTCTCCTCCTTTAAGTTGTGAGTATCAAGTATTATTTCCTGGAAACAATAAAGTGATTAAGACACTGCCCTTTGATTTTACCGTCCTGCCTATTTTATCGATGAGGACACCAGGAAGTGGAAATACTAACTACTGTTTCCAAGATTCCTGCCATTAATAGGTGGAGGTAGGATTTCAATCAGGATTTTATTGGCATCAAAGACTGATCTCACAAGCATACCATTTAATTTTCTAACTTGCAGAACTTTTCCATGCCAGGATGGGTTTGTGACTCGGTACCCTCTGCCTCTAGGACAGCAATTTCTCAGAATTCAAGTGTGACACTAGTCGCCTCGTACTGCCTAAATCAGCCCCGTGACCATGTCAACCCTGCTAAAAGGGACTTGTGGGAATCCCCCAAGCTCTCCCAGAAAAGTCTATAAAGCAATTTCCATTCTCACCTTGGCCTCCCCACCCCAGGGCACAAGGCCTGCCGGCTGCAGGTGCTGCAGGGCTTCGTGCTGTGCATGGCTTCCCCCCTCTGCTCTCCTGCTCTTCTATCCCCTCTCTCTTAGGCAAATGGCAGGGTAACAGCTCACTCAGTGTGATCCAGGAGGTCCCACCCCAGGAAGACTCAAACAATGAATTAAGGTTACATTTTAGGCCCTTGAGAGCCCAATTAATGATATAGGGAACAAAGGAAACATTTTCTGGGAAAACTTTAAACTGAAAAGTAGTCGCTTACCCCTTGATAATGACACAGTTTTATTAAGAATGGAGTTGAAAGGGCAGAGATTGACAATTGTCTTTCAAATATTCTTATTTTCTCTCTTTTCTCTTTCTACTTCAGTTTTTGTCTTTACACTATACCACAGATACTACTGTTTGGTATTTCTCCTTATCCTTCTTGGATATTGTGCTTGCAAGTGCAATAATTAACTAATATTTTAATAAATCTGTTTCTATATATTCTTCGTTTGGGAGGAAACATGAGAATTATGATCTAATAATATTGTTTAATTTCATTTTGGATTATTAATCCCACTTAAAAATTAAAAATTTGCCTTAAAGGAATTGCTGTAGTTCAAATTAAAATTGTATTTTTCTGACAAGCTTTACTGAAAATGTTTAATGCAAAAGTGTAAAAACTTCAATCAAGCATGCTAAAGCTATTTTTAAGAACTTACATAACAGTTAATAATATACTAAACTGGCTTAAACCTTTGAACTGATTTTAAAGAAATTGCTTCAAGATAAATACTTTTTTTTTCTTCCTCTCCATAGTTACTGCTGATTGCAAGTACTCTAAGAAATCCATTTGATTTTGGAACAAGCAAAACTTCAAAGGAAATAACCTGTTTTGCCTAACCTGTTATTTATCTGGGCTGAATATTAGAAAGCAGTTACAGTAGTAGTTGCAGCCTAAGTATCCAAATGTCCCAAGCTTTTCCAGAAGCCCTAATAATAAATTGTCCAAGCAATGCAAAATTATAACAGAAAATAAAATTGAAAGAAATGTATTACTGAGGTGACCCAGTAAGAACATGGACAATAGAAAGTTAACCAGAGTCAAATCACAGGCAAATTTTCTCCTGTCCTAAAGAAAAATAAAGCACTTGGATGGATTGCACTTGGATGGATCTCACTTGGATGGTGAGATCTATCATAAGAATATCTTCACATCTATTTCCTACCCATTGCAAATACCCTTAAAGACTGTCTATCAGGGGGTTGGTGTTGTCACAAAAGAAAAACACCAATTTGGAATCCCAAGGATAGATATTTCAAAATCTTTTTTGCAGATTTTTAAATATCATAAAAACAAGATTATTTGCTCAAATTCACATGGTACAAGTAATGAGTATAACCTGGTATCCTGATTTCCAGATCAATTCATATTTACCCATCAACACTGCCTCTCCTGGACATGCTCTATGCTTCTCTACACTGGGGTAATTCCATGACAATGAGTGCCAGGCACATCCTGGTCTGCTTCTCCCGCAAAATTCCCTGGCAGGTAGTCCACTGATTCTCCTTCCTCTTCTACCCAAACTTCCTACTCAATCCTTAGTCTGTTCCCTCCACAGTAGTAAATCTCTAACTTTAATTACATCAAAATTGCTTGGGCAACTATTAAAACAGTGGCTCAGCTCCAATCCCAGAGTGTCAGATATCATAAGTCTAGTTGGGACCTAGCAATCTGCATGTCCAACAAGTGTTAGAAGGTATTCTCTACAAGTCTCCTGCATTTCTGTGTATCTTGCAAGAAGAGGCACTATTGTTATAATTTAAATCTCAAATGTCTCCCCAAAAGTCTCATATGTTCAGAAGTGGGGCTTCTATAAGGTGACTGGATCATGGGGGTGCTCTACTCATCATTGGGTTAAGCCATTGATGACCTCATGACTGAATGTGCTGTTAGGAGCTGGGCCTGTTTGGAGGTGGGTCATTGGGGTGTGACCTGAAAGGGTACATTCTTTCCCTTGTTCTTCCCTTCTGTTTTTGCTTTCTGGCTGCCATGATGTTACAGGCAGCTGAGTTAGTTAGAAATACTATAGGCAGTGAGACAGGGCTAAGTCCTGAAAGGAGCCAGTGCAGAAGCCCAGATACCTTGCTCCTGCTGTGGGCCAGGCCTCAAGACAAAAGATCAAACAAATGCATCTACATCCTAAAGACTAAATAGTTCCCTATCACCCTGAGGAAATCAGCAGTCACCAATCCAACCCCCTAGGAAAGAATCACTGCTCTCTAACAATGTCCCCTTTCTACATGACTCGCTTCCCCATTTGTCCCCAATTTAATCAGTTTTACCTGGACTATTATTCTTGTTGGTTAACCATAGTTCTGTCCCACTTATGCTCATCTGCCTTGTGAGTTCCCATTTTTCTCCACCTGGAACCTGTCTCATCCCATGATTTTACTCTATAAAAGTCCCTAGAAAAGACAGAGTCCCTGGCAACCCACTCAGGACCCCTTCTGGCTCTTCAGACAGAAGTTTTCTTTCTCTCAATAAATATATTCTGCCCTTAACCTCCATTGTACCTAAAATTCATTGTCTGATTTTAGAGAACATGAACTCGTACCGGACATAGTAGATTAGGAGTTTTATTCCCCTATATCAATGCTTTAAGCAGCTTTCCTTCACCATACCCTTCTAGCATTCTACCTCTGCCTTGGCACCAATCAGCCATGGAATGAATCCTCTGAAAACAGTGTTACATTAAACGTCCCCTCTTTTAAAATTGTGGGTATAAAATATTTTGTCCTGTCATAGTGATACAGGGGAATGAAACTCCTGAGGTACTATGTCCACGAGTTTGTGTTCTCTAAAATTGAAGAATGAATTTTAAGAACAACAGAGGTTAGGAGCAGAATATATTTATTGAGAAAGAAAGCTTTTGTCTGAGACAGAATGGGTCCTGAGCAGGTTGACAAGGACTGTCTTTTCAGGGACTTTTATAGAGCAAAGTCATGGGGTGAGACGAGTTCAAGGTGGGGGAAAACTGGGAACTCACAAGGCAGTTGGGCATAAGGTGGGACATAACTATAGTTAACCAATAAGATTAATAACTCAGGTAAAATTGATTAAATTGGTGACAAATGGAGAAGCAAGTCACTCAGAAAGTGGGCATTCTTAAGAGAGCAGTGACTCTTCCCTAGGGGGTTGGTATGGTGACTCCTGGCTTCTTCAGTGTGATAGGACACTATTTTAGAATGTCAGTCTTTAGGATGTGGATGCATTTGTTTGATCTTTTGTCTTGAGGCCTGGCCCACAGCAGGAGGTGTCTGTCATCCCTGCAGTTGCAACGTTTCTGGGCTTCTGCACTGACTCCTTTGAGGACCTAGCCCTGTCTCACTGCCTATAATATTTCTAACTAACTCAGCTGCCTGCAACAATTCCCTCTCTGGAGAAGTAACTCATACTGCTGTGAGGGGGTCAATGGGCAGTGACTGATCTAACTTCTTCAGGCTGAAGAGGGTTATAGTGGTTGAAAAGCAGTCAGAGGTACTTCTGCAGAGATCCTGTCTAGAGGCCCTCAATAGACATCAGGCATTTTCATCTTGGGTAGGTGCACAACTTTAAGTCTGGAGGAGACAAAGCCAAAGAAACAGTGAAGTATGTATAGGCCAAAGAAGAAAATCAGTAAGACAATTATGAGTATAGTTAACAAAGATTTGTACCAAGAGGAACTAGAATTAATTCCTATAAGGATAAAGTCCAGGGAGTTTTAGAATCTGACATGTCATTGATTTGTTATCTAATACCTTGAATAGCTACTGAGATATTAGCAGAAGAATCAAGAATGTATACACAGCATTCAGTTTTTACAATTGCACAAGTGTCCTTGTGCTGCTGTTTGAATGTCTAATGGCATCTGATTTTGAAAGACAGCCTGTAATAAAAGATCATCTATCTCCTTATAATATTTTATAGGGGATCTATTTGCTGTTAGGTGATTTCTTTTTTTCATATGGTTGTGTGAGCATGTAATACTAGGAAAGCATACTTAGAGTCAGTATAAATATTGACCTTTTGCCCCTTGCTGAGTTGAAACACTCTGGTCAGGGGTATGGGCTCTGCTAGCTGAGTACTAGTTTTGGGTGCAAGGGAGGAGCTTTTCAAGCATATGGTGTAAAGTTACCATTGTATAACCTTCTTTTTTTTTCCATGAAGGAGCTGCCATCACAGAAGAGGGTTAAATCTGGATCAGTAAGCAGGGTGTCTAATAAGTCTTTTCTGGTTACATATGTATGAAGAATTACCTGTTTACAGTTGTGTTTATCAATCTCAATTTTTTCCTCTTGTTTTGGCAAGAAGGTGGAGGGATTTAAGGAAGAGCATGTCTTTAGTTGAATGGCTGGTCCTTCTAGAAGTAGAGCCTGGTATTTAAGAAGTTGGTTGTCGGACAGCCATAGACTTCCTTTGGAAGAAAGAAGTCCTGCCACATGATGAGGTGTATATATGATGAGATCTTTGCCTAAAGTCAGTTTGGTTGCCTCTGACAATGAGAGCTACAGTTGTCACAGCTCTAAGGCCAGCTGGCCATCCCTTTGCTACAAAGTCTAATTCATGGCTCAGATACCATATAAGCTGTGGAGCAGATCCTCGATCTTGCATAAGCACACCCAAAGCCATGCCTCACCTCTCATCTACATATAAATTGAAATGGCATCCTGTGGGTAGGCTGGAGGGGGCACTCGGAAGTGCTTGTTTAAGCTTCTGGCATACAGCTTGGGAATCAGGTTCGCAGCATAAAATATGGGTTACTGCCTATTGGGTCTCTTTTATAAGTTGGTAGAGGGGTCGTGCAATCTCCCCATATCCATAGCTCCTAGGAATCCTCTTAGCTATTTTAGAGTTTTAGGCTGTGGGGAAGAGAGAATGGGTTTAATTTTTTTTCTAGCCTTCGGGTCCCCTTGGATATAATTAGGCCTAAATATTTTACCTCAAGACAGCAAAGTTGTGCCTTTGATTTAGAAAACTTATAACCTCTGTCTGCTAGAAAATTTAACAGAGCACAAGTGCCTTGGCTACAGAGCTCTTCTGAGGGGGCAGATAACAGTATGTCATCTACATATTGCAAGATTGTGACCTGGGAAAGCTCAAAATATGCCAAATCATGGGGAAGCACTTGTCCATGTCAATTGAGATGTTTGGTCTTGTGGATTTTCAAAAGCAAAAAGAAACTGAGAATCTGTATGTAAAGGAATACAAAAGAAGGCATCTTTTAAATCTAACACTGAAAACCAACCAGCATCTTCTGGGATCTGAGAAAGGAGAGTGTATGGATTTGGTACCACTGGGTGAATGGGCACGACTGCCTCATTTATCAATCTAAGGTACTGTACTAACCTCCATTCCCCATTGGGTTTCTGAATTCCCAAGATTGGAGTATTACTTGGACTATTATAGGACTTAAGTAAATCTTGTGTCTTTAGATTATCATTTATAGGTATTAATCTGCTCTTAAATTCAGGTCTTAAAGAATATTGTCTCTGATGAGGAAAAATAGTAGGGTCTCTGAGATGTATCTGTACAGGAACAGCTCTTATTGCTCTACCTATCCTATCTTTAGTTGTCTATACTTCAGGATTTATTTCTGTCTCCACAAGGGAAAGACAGCATACCTGATCTGGGTGCATATATATCACAGTATTTAAACATGATAAAATATCTCTTCTCAAGAGGGGAACTGGACTTTCAAGTATAATCAAAAATGAATGTGTAAAAAGAAAACCATACCAGTTACAGCCTAAAGGTTGTGGAAAATAGCAAATTACCTCCTCTCTAGTGACTCCTTTCACTGAGGTGTGGCAACTAGAAGAAGGCCAGGATTGAAAAGAAGGACCGAGAGGCTTGTGCCAGTATCCAGCAAAAGGCTTGTTTCTTTTCCCTCTATAGTCATGATTACCCAGGGCTCTTCTGTGGAGATGACGGTCCAGCCAGAGGAAGAGGGCAGTGAGTGCCCCAGAGCCCCTCAGTCCTGCTGGCCAACTGATAGGATGGGTCTGAACCCTGGGGCCTTGGCCTCAGAGGGCAGTCTGACCTCCAGTGGTCACCTTTGCCATGGGGGCATGGCCCAGGGGCTTCTGAGTGCAGTCCTTCTTAAGGTGACCCGGCTTGTGGCAGCGATAGCAAGTAGGTGTTATCATCCAGCTCTTCTTGAAGCTGCGAGAATCAGACTTAGGGTCTGTTTCTCTTAAGGCTGCAGCAAAAGCAGCTGCTTTTTCTAAGTCTCTGTTTTCTCTCTTTGACCTCCCTCTCATCACAGTTATAACATACTGAGGAGGCAACTTTTACTAAAGTGTCAAGTGAACTACCAGAAGCAAAATCCATTTTTTGTAGCTTTTTTCTAATGTCTGGAGTTGAGTGAGTAATAAACATGTCTTTAAGCAAAATCTGTCCCTCTATTGAATCAGGATCTATGGACATATGTTTTATTACTGCCTCTGGTAAATGATCTAAGAAGTCAGAGGGGTTTTCACCTTTTTCCTGAGAAATAGCTGACAATTTAAAATAACTAGAAGGCTTGGTTTTTGTCCTTCTTAGACTTTCAAGAATACACACTTGAAAATGTCTCCTGTTCCAATCTCCTGTATAGTTGGCAGGCCACTTGGGGTCTTGGGTAGGAACTGCTTGTGCCCCAGTGAGGACTGGTGGTTCCCCTGGCTGTCTATCTTCTGGCCTTCTAAAAGTAACAATATGATATTCATCTCCAAAGGCAATAGCAGCTTGTAATGCTGCCTCTCTCTCACTAGAAGTCAATGTTTGATTTAAGAGTGACATTACATCTTTCTAGCCTAGCTCATAGGTAAATCCTCTAAAGACATCAATGTACTTATCAGGGTCATCTAAACATTTTCCTACTTCTAGATTAATTTGCTTTAAGTCACTGAGAGAAGGAGACCTGTGAATGGGAGTCATCTCATAAGGATTATAATTATACCTGGAGCATAGATAAGAATTATCTTTTAATGTAAAGAAAATTTTAACATAATGTAGTTCTAACCACTTTTCCTCTTTCTTACAGTATGATTTTAGTTGTAAAAGAATGTCATAATTAATACTTCCCTCTGTATTCCATTTTGGCCCTAGTCGGTATGTAGGTCACGCACTCCTGCAGAGAAATACCAATTGTCTCTTTTTCAACATGGAAGGTCTGAACATCTCCCAGTACTTAAGAATACATTCCAAAGGAGTAAGTGGCTTTGGCATTATGTTGCCCATGTCTGTAATATAAAAGCAAGGCATAAATATGTAATCTTTCTTGTACCTGGGCATTGAACTCAGGACCTTTCACTGAGCTGGGAATGATATTGAGCTATCTAGTTATGCAAATAAAAGAAATAAAACAAGGCTTCCCTTTTATTCTTATTTGCTAAATGTTCCCTAGGCATCCCTGGGTCGATACTGCTCCAGAACAGGTGGATGCCTTCTGGAGAGAAAGGAAGATAGATTCCATCAGCCTATCCACCCTCAGCCTGACGCACAATCCTATCTTCACAGATAGCTCATGAACTTTGTTTCCATAAGGAATGCTTAAAGAAGGAAGCATAACTTTGTAAGAAACTACTACTTTGCTTAGTGGAATAGAGCATACATTAAAAGGTGAGTTGCAAGTAGAATGTTTCTCTCCTCTCCTCTAGAGATAGGTAGAACAATTGACTGGAGGAGCCTTGCCCCATTCCCTGGGCAAAGGAGTCTCAAGACATTTGTCTCCCACTTAATTACTTAGGTAACCTTTCCTAGTAACAGGATAAGGCTATACTTTATTTAAATTTCTGTATCTTTGAAGCTCACAGGTTAAACTTATAAATTATCATCTAGCAACCACATTTTAAGTTAGAAAAAGGCATATCACTCTTCTAGGCACACAGAAAAGAAAAGCCTATTTACTATCAATTAACATATGTAAGACACAAATATAAATCCTTCCCTACTAGCTGCTGTATATAAATCCTTTCCTGCTAGCTGCTGTGAAATGTAAACTGTTGCAAGCTACCTCAGTCTAATCTCTAAAGGGGGGGTAGTATAAGTGATCTGAAAATTCACTGAAAAGTTTAGAAATAAGGATAATAGAAAAGTGGAAATTTTCAGTGGTCATGAGCAAATGTCTACCAAGGAAATTTTGGGTGTCCACCAGAGAGTTGCCCTGGCCAGGAACCCTCCATTCTCAGTTTCTATTGGCTCAGATAACCAGAGATGAGTCTCCAGAAAGGAATCCAGATGTCTGTCTGGTCAACATTCCATTGATTCCATTGGCCATTGGCTTCAATGGGGATTCACCAAACAGATGCTAGGGAAACCTGTCCTCTGCTTTAGAGGGTGGCAGCTGCTATAACAGCAATTAATTAGCTGGCAGAATATCCACTATTTGTCAAAATTCTACAAGGGATAGTTAAAAAGCCTGAGCAAGATTATTATCTACTGCTCTATGAATTTATAATAAAGGTTTTAAAGTCCACAACTTGAGAGGTTGGAGAGCCTCTTTATTCTAAATGTGTTTAGGTCCCACATGTGTGCTGCTTTTTGGTGATAGCTTCTTCCACTGTCATAGGAAGCTTGTTCTCCCCACTGTGTCTCAGGTTTAATCACCAAAGGACATTTGTCCAGAACACTGAGCCGGGACATGGCTCTTATGTATGTTCTCCTGGAAGGGCACAATTCTGATGATGTCTCATCTGACCCAGAGATGGGGCATGTGTCCCTCATCTAAGATTATTTCCCTGTCTTCAGCATTAGCAAATGCTCATTTTCTATGGCTTAACTAAGAAGGAAAAGATTGGAATAATCTATTTTTCCTAATTTCACATGTCTCTATAAGGAAAATACACAGTGGGAAATGAGTAGAGGTAAAGTAAAAGGTGGGAAACTGAAGCAGAACAGGCTTGACATTTCCTCTAGAGTACAGAGGAGGATCAGAGTCAGTCTGTCTCAGTGAAACCTGTCCTCCAAATCTTGAAGACCGACCACCAGCCTAGTGCTGCTTAAACAGTGGAAGAAGTCTCAGCTTTTATTGTAGGCATGTATATTTTCTAAGTCTGAGCTATATTTCATTTAATAGAACCATTTTACAGAAGTTTACATTAAAGTCTGCTAAGGATGTGCTAATATTATTCTCTCTAGCACTATTGTCTAAATACAGTCAAGCAAGGAGTACTAGTAACTTTAGCAACTAATTTAAATTTAACTTGTAAAAGAACAAAATAATAATAATATACCATTAAAGAAATATCAAAATGTAGCAAGCAACTGAGTTAGAAATATTGTAGGCAGTGAGACAGGGCTAGGTCCTCAATAGAGCCAGTGCTGACACTTGGAAACTGCTGGGGAAGATGATACCTCCTGCTGTGGACCAGGCCTCAAGACAAAAGACCATACAAATGTACCCATATCCTGAGGATTGACACCCTAAATAGTTCCCATTTCCCTAGCAAAGAGTCACTACTCTGTAAGAATGCCCGCTTGCTACGTGACTTGATTTCCCATTTATCACTAATGTAATCAATTTTACCTTAACTATTGATCTTGTTGGCTAACTATAGTAATGTCCCACCTCATGCCCATCTGCTTTGTGAGTTCCCAGTCTTCCCCCACCTTGAACTGTTGGTTTTACTCTATAAAAGTCCCTAGAAAAGACAGAGTCCCGGGCAACCCGGGACCCCCTTTTGTCTCTCCAGACAGAAGCTTTCTCTCAATAAATATATTCTACTCTCCACCTCTGTTGTTCTTAAAATTCATTCTTCGATTTTAGAGAACACCAACTTGCGACATAATAGGTTGGGAGTTTCATTCTCCTATATCAACAACTTCATAAATTTCTCATGTTTTAAATTAGATTTACATTATTTTAATAAAACTATGTGAGTCAAAGCAATTAAAAACAATGGGAAATAACAAGCAATTATCACAAGTAGTTATAAACAACTGGCAAAGACAAAGCAAAATTTGAAGCATAAAAATTCGTTACCTAAATGAGTTCCAGATCAGACAGAGTCTATGAAGCAAAAGCAAACTCTCACCTCCATCCAGTGATCTTGGTGGAAGACCTCCAAATGATATGGGGAATGAAACTCCCAACCTACTATGTCCATGAGCTCATGTTCTCTAAAATTGAAGAATGAATTTTAGGAACAACAGAGGTTAAGAGCAGAATATATTTATTGAGAGAAAGAAAGCTTTTGCCTGAGAGAGACAGAAGGGGTCCTGAGGGGGTTGCCAAGGACTCTGTCTTTTCTAGGGACTTTTATAGAGCAAAATCAAGGGGTGAGATGAGTTCAAGGTGGGGGAAAATTGGGAACTCACAAGGCAATTGGGCATAAGGTGGGACATAAATATGGTTAGCCAATAAGATTAATAGTTCAGGTAAAACTGATTAAATTGGGGACAAGTAGGGAAACAAGTCACCTAGAAAGGGGACATTCTTAGCAGTGACTCTTCCCTAGGAGGTTGGAATGGTGACTCAGGGCTTCCTCAGGGTGATAGGGAACTATTTAGAATATCAGTTCTTAGGATATAGATATATTTGTTTGATCTTTTGTCATGAGGCCTGGCCCACAGCAGGAGGTGTCTGTCATCCCTGCAGTTGCAAGTTTTCTGGGCTTCTGCACTGGCTCCTTTGAGAACCTAGCCCTGTCTCACTGTCTATAATATTTCTAACTAACTCAGCTGCCTGAAACAATAGGAAAGCTGTCTAATACAACTATCTTCCCTTTTTTTAAGAAACCAGAACTACTTTTCAAGGATTTTTTATAGCAAATGGCCTCAGAGGATACTAAAAGTCAAATTTATTTACTGTCCAGTATAATAAAGATAATAACATCTCTGTCTAAGACAAAGGTTAGATAGGGTTCTGTCCATTATCAAATATTAAGATTCCCTAAGCTCATGATTCTTTTGCTCCCATGCAAACCAGTGTGTGTGTGTGTGTGTGTGTGTGTGTGTGGCCAGTATGTATCCCTTTTGACATCAGCTCATCCAAAGTAAGGCTTAAGGGTTGGTACAAGCTATTTAGATATTACATATCTCACTATACTTATAAGGTTTTTGTAGAAATCCACTTGCTAGTACATTCCTTGAGTTTCAGGACTCTTCTTTTTTGCCCAAGATTTAAAACAGAGGATTGAGTAGATGCTCAATAAATGTTTATTGAATGAATGAATGAATGAATATACACATATGTACATAAAAAAATAAATGAAAAACAACCCCCAACAAAGGTTTGTACACCCATTACTCCATTTTATAGATAATAAAACAGAGAATTTGAGTGACTAGGACAAAATTACAGAGCTAGGAAATTGTAAAGTTGGGAGCTGACCCTAAGTTTTGTTATTATCCCATCTAAACTTATAACTACTGTTCCACTTTCTCTTTATTGTATACATGTGTTTGTGTGAGGATAATCAGAACATACATTAACAGGTAGACAGCAGTAAACTTGTTAATCTTGGTGACATTTTTTTTCTTTCCACAAACACACAATTCTAAATTTTCAATGAAAAATATATATGTTATAGTACGTGTATATTTATATCTACATATAAATTGCTATAATGAGAAAAATAATTATATTTCCAAAAAATCTACTCAGTGGCACTACTTCAATGCTGGTTTCACCACCAAACATTTCCAAATCTCTTATGGAATTTCCCTGAAATATAGTGAACAAAATATGCAAGACAAGAATTTTCCATACTTTATCACACTTCATTTGAACAAAAATTGATCTTAGTTTTACATGTCCTCTCCTTTAATTCACCAGACCTGATCTGATTCCAAATAAATTTATTTTTCTCAAAAATCTTTGAACAAAGATTTGAGTATGTTAAAGAATTTAAAGAAAGATGAGATAAACTCTAAAGTCAACCCTCAAGTAGCTTCTAAAAGTAACCTTCAAAACCTATAGAATTAGTGACTTAATCTCTAAAGGCCAATAATTGAAATATGAAGTACAAGTGCTGTTATTTCCATCTATTTAAGTTTTCTAAACCAATATCCCTAAATCAAGATCATAGCTCAGGTTTTTCATCATTGTAATTCTTTGAAAAGTGGCTGTTCTTGCTTTTCTGTCAGTTCTATAAGCCAGCTAGCAAGAATTCCTCCAAGCCCTCAGCCCTCAGCCATGGCCAGCCCACCCCTACCTCTCCACTCCCCACCCTGCCATGTTTCCCGCCCTTACAGCTCAGAAACACTAAGAGAAAGAGGTGCCTCTCCAGGCAGCTTTTGGACTTGTGCCACTGAAATTGACTAAAAAAAAATTCAGTGATCATTAAGAGAATACCGTACTGTTTACAGTTTTCAAGCATTTGGGACATTTTCCTTTGTTCATTATCCCCAATTAGAAATTAAAATGAAGGTCTCGATGAAGCAAATACTGATCCCTTTTCCCATGTTTATTGTGGGACAGAAGCCAACAAGCCTCTTCCGTTTGCCTCCGAGCAGTGTACATGAGCTAGATTGTTGGGATCGGGTTTGGTAATATAATCGTTCTCCTACTGAGTGTTTGAGCCTCTTGGTAGAAGAGAGTACAACTCAATCAAAACTGTCCTCTGAAAATCCTCATAATTTTTTTGGTTTTATTGTCTTAGGATTTGAAGAAAAACTTGAGGACTTTTGTGAAAGTCAAAACATGCATTGTGTGAATTGACTTTTGAAATCATCTTACGGAATGATAAAAAGAACCCCACTTTGGAAATCAAGATACCAGATTCATGGCTCAATGCAACTGCTAGCTGGAGGATCTCCAAGGGAAGTTTAACATTTCTAACTGAGGCTTTCTCACAGTTAAAAAATGGGGTTCAGAATACTAGTGCTAATTACCTCATAAAATTACTACCAATAGCAAAGGAGATAATATATACATGAAAGTGCTGATAATGTTTATTTAGAATTAACAGTCACATAATCAAATCTCATTGAAGGTAATCCTCAAAGACATACCTAATTTATAATTTGACTCTCCAGAAATGCTTCATTAAAATGCAGTCTAAGGTCTCATTGGAACATCTAATCTATCAACAAAGAGCATAACAGGCAGACAGTTTCTATTTAAACATGCAAAAATAATTGTAATAGGAAGGTTACACTTGAAACATCCGCTCCTGGGGTGGAGGATGGAGAAGCATTGTGCTTTAAGCTTTCAAATTCACAGAAACAGATCCCTGGTTGTTAGGTGGCATTTCACAATTTTTTTTTTTTATCCTGGGAAAGGGGCAGGACAGGAGCTGCAGAAAGAGGGACAAATTGGAAAGGTCTCATTTCTTTTCAATTACTACAGCCAGACTCCAAGGACATCACTCACAATGGGTAGTACACAGAGATGCTCCCTCCAGAAAACACTTTAATTATGGGCTGCTGGCGAGTGGCCAGGAGGGAACTGACTATGGGAGGCTAGGAGGCTGAATGCCCACGGGGAAACACAAAGTAATTACCATCATCAAGAGCAATTGCAACAATATGGAGTTGGTCTTGGTTGTTCACAAACAGGCAATTCCTTTTGTGCAGACATTTGTGTTGACCCCTGCTATACAGGCTCCAGAAAAGAAAGCAAGAGAGAAGGAGGGAGAGAGAGAGAGAGAGAGACAGAGAGAGAGAGAGAGACAGAGAGAGAGAGAGAGAGAGAGAGAGAGAAGCAGGGTATAACCTTTTCCTTCTTAATCATCAGCATTTAGCAGGGTAAATGTCATCTGCTGTCTGACTTTTTATTAACCATATAAAATCCTGGGAAGCCACCCCTATGCTCAGAGACACTTTTTAAAAAATGATTTTCCTTAGTTCTTTCCTTTTTTGTCTAAAAACCAACTATTACAGTGCTTGACGCCCCCGTGGGAATTGCTAGAGATGCCACCCTGCAGCCTCTGCACCTCCACATCAGAAGTCTCTTAAAGTAGAATCATATGAGGCAAACTGGGTAACTGCACTAACGAGGAGACTCAATTTAACCGTCATTGGGAAATTATAAAATAGCTGATCAGAGACTGAATGTGAAGGAAAGACTCAGAGGATTCAGTCATTTCAGAAGCGGTAGGTTAAACTGTGTAGGGAAGATTTCCTTTAGCTCATCAGTTCTTGAAATCAAAAGCATTTAAGGATGTAAGTCTCACCGAGGGAGCGAGCTTGCCTTCGGTTCTACTGCTGGGGACCGATTAGCTGGAATTAACAAGAGCATCACTAGGGATTTCTTCCCTGATCAACTCCAACAACAGTTACCCTGACAGGAAAATCTCAGGAAGCAGTTAACCTGGTTTCGCGACTCCTCTGTAAGGCAGCCACAGGAGTGTGAATGTCTGGCGTTTTCTCTCAGCAGAGCAAAATGTCACTGAGAAATTATTGAGATAAAAACACATCCACCCCGCACCTGTCACAAAGTCATGTCATGATGAACAAATTACCCCGGGATGCCTGGTTCCGTGGATGTCTCCATTTTACTCCCTGGCCTGCACTCACTCATCTGTAGCTCCCTGAGCAAATTCCCTTAGGCAGGGTTAATGGTTGGGGGAGGCGAGGGGGCCATGTGTCAACTGTTGGTTTCAGCAAGCTTTTCCCAAGTCTGCTTCGTTTTGTCAGAACTGACAGAGTCATACATCATCGTATAAGGATCTCATCCTAACCCCAGTCTTAGGTGGTCCTCCTGTTAGTATGGACCTAATCTCCACTATGCCCTTTATATTCACTTTTATTCAATGGTATTAAAGAAATGGGGTCCCCGGTGTACCAGCTTCCCAAACAGAATGGATTATCCTGATTAAATAACATTTCAGGCTTATGGTTTCAGTTTTGCAGAGACCTTACAGTTGCCATTAAAATAATAATAGATGGGTTAGGGTTTGGCATCAGGAGACCTGGGTTTGAATGCTAGTCCCAAGGATCTGCAGGTCCTTGAGCCAGATTCCTGAGCTCTGGAATCTTGTCTCTAATCAGAAGATTACCAGCCCCACAGAATTAGGATAAGTGCCAGCCTAAGCAGTATATTTTCAAACACGCTGGCAGATACCAAGCAAAATGCAAATGCATGCAATTATTACTGTCAAGATAGAGAGTTTTGGCTGAATGGATACTCAAACTATGATTATTCTGATAGCTCATTAAAAAAGAATACTAATAATTAAAGTCATGGAATAGAATCTTCATGTTGCTGGTCCATCTATTTTTTTCAAAGTGGGCCAGGCTACAGGGTGGAGCCAGGTCAGTTTTGATTCACTAACTTCCCTATTAGTTGGGCTGCAGTGTAAGACTACTCTAGGTACAGTATATCTATCAACAGACTTGACCACAAATAGCAGAAAACAACTGACTACCTTCCAAGGGAAGAGGTACACTGGACGTTTATCAATGGGACATGGAACCAAAAATGGCAAGAAAAGGCCAAGCGTGATGGTTCACACTTTGTAATTCCAGCACTCAAGTAGCTGAAGAAGGAGGATCACCTCAAGTTTGAGGCTAGCCTGGGCTACACAGTAAGACACTGTCTCAAAAAATGAAACTCGAAAACAAAAATGAACAAACAAAGAACCCCACAAAATGGCAAGAATGGACACAAATGACAACAAGCAGTCTTTTGGCAGTAATTGTAGGGGCTGCTACCCACCATGGACATCTTCCCCCAGCTCTCCTAGTCTTGGCTACAGCTGCTTCCAGCTCAGAGGGCTGAATGCAAGAATTAGGTTGGCTCAGCAAGGCTATCTGTGCAAACCCTTGTAACCAGGTGGGAGAAAGATGAAGAATTTCTGTCTCGTTTCCACAGAGGAAGATGGAGTAGATTGGATGCTTCCCGCTCCAAAAGATAACATCTTAGCCAGACAAAACTAAGGGCTCGATTCTGTATCTAGCTTTGAAATGTGGTCCATGTGCCAGATACTTTGAATGTATTTCACTTAATCCTCACGACCAGCTGGAGAGACATGGAATCATGCTCATATTACAGGTGAGGAAACCAGGACTCCAACAAATTCAGTGCCTTTTCGAAAGGATGTGTCCAGTAGGTGGTGAGACTTACATGTATGCCCTTCAGGGCGCTTCTAAATTAGTGGAAGCATTGGACTGAAGGATGAATAGAAGAGCAAATCAGAAAAGCTTGTGAACCAACACAACAGGAAAAGAAAGTGATAAGAAATACAGCTAGAGTCTCATTTTTCTTCAGCGTATACATGGCCAGGTGTCTCCTGGGTCTGTGTGTACCTCACAGGGAGGAAAATGCCGGAAACAGCACTGTGACAGTGGTCCTCATGCCCAGTCAGGAGGCGAGATGGTATGGTCTTTGGGCTGTGGGAATCTCACTGCCTGGGGCTGTGAATATTTATGAGTCTTGCTAGCCAACCACCAACTGGAGAACGGCTAACAAGCGCTGACACTGATAGACAGGAGAGGCTCCTCCCTGGAGATTCTTTTTCCTAGTAAATTGAGGACATTTGAAACCACAGTGGGAATGAGCAGTAGTGTGTTTTATTTCCTAATATTTTAAGCATTTTTATTCCCATGGGGCAATGAGTAATAGTAATAGTGAGTAAATAGTAATAGTTTTGAACATAAATATTTTTCTTTAATTCTCCAGGTACCATGGAATAATAAAGTTTAGAGGTTCAAAATACCATCTGGGCTGGAATCTTTGGTTGCCTATTAACTGATTTCCATGGGAAAAGTACTTCACCTCTCTGAACCTCAGTTTCTCCATCTATAAAGTGGGCATGATAATATCAACTTCATAGGGTTATTATGAGAATGTCACACAGTACCTGGCATGTAGTAAGCATTAAATAAAGAAGAATTATGATCATCCCCATTTCACACAGGAGAGCTAGGAGAAATTATGTAACTGGCCAATCACAGATAACAACAGACTTCAACCCCGACTTTTTACAAATATAGGATGTTTTTGTGTGTGCATATACACATATAAAATGAAAGATCTCTGTAGATACACATCTTTTTCACTTGCTGTCCAACTTCCTGCTGCTCTTACATACTTCTTGACTGATTCATATTCACCTCTGCATCTGCTGCAATCAATAAAGAGGTAAGAAATTCTATCTTCAGCCTAACAGTTTTGCTGTCTCTGAGCACAAAGGTTTTTCTCCCATTGGGATCTGCTAGGTGTACTTCCTGCAGCTCACCTTGCCCTGTTTAGAAGACATTTCCCCATGTCTGTATTCAAGAATTTCCCATTTACATTTCTTAGATTTTTTAGTACATCTTTTTTGCTTACACATGATTCGTCTACTCATTAGCGAGGTACGGTGTGATTCCTATGTACTCTGTGTAGTGATCCGCTCTGGGTGTGTAACCTGGTAGGTTAATTCTTGCAGGATATCCGGGGCCAAGGGTACTGCAGCGCAACACAGGATTCCTTAGCCAAGTCTGAAGCATGACTGCCTCACAGATTCCTGAAAGGAATTTAAGGAAAGAAGCACAGGGAAGAGAACAGGCGCAAACACAACACACGAGAAACAAAAGTTGTTTACATCATTTTGTAGGAAAAAAAACCTCAATAACCAACAGAGCCTCCAAAACATGGACAACCTCTAGGCACCATCAGAAAGGATTTAGAACTAAATGGAGTGAACTATTATCCTTCCTCTTTTCACCACAGTAGAATCAGTTCATCCTCAGTATAACCATAAGAAAACTAGAAGGTGATTTTATTAATTTGTCCAAAATTATTTGGTAACTGATTCTAATTTTTACTATAAATGTGGAAAATAAACTCATCATGAGGTGAATATGGGTTTTATTGAAAATACCCTCGGAAGGTAGCAGCAATGCCTGCCCACGAAGAGGCATGGCACCGGCACACACCAGGCAAACTACCAAAGGTTCGTCATGAGGATCAGTGATGCTCCAGAAAGTACTTGGGCCTTGAAGCCAGACAGATCTAGGCTTAAACCCTGACTTAGGCACTAGTAGCTTCTGTAAGTTGCTTTTTCTTCTTGAGTCTCAGTTTTGTTATCTGTGAAGAGAGAGTATGATTATAGATTTCAATTACAATAAATTAAGAGCAAATGAATGTTAGTTTTATTCCAAACATTAAAATTTATAAAAAGAAGATGCATTTTAGATCTTTGAAATCATTAGCTTTTTCCAAATCTTTTGTAATTATTTTATTATTACAATCATGTGAAATAGATAAGGCAGATAAAATTAAATCTATTTACCACAGAGCATAACTATGGCAGAGAAGTTATGTGAATCTCCCCAAGGTCACGATTCAACTAGTGACCAAACTGAGCTAGATTTGCATCCTCTGATGGCTGACTGTAACCCTGCTGGGTCTTTTAGTTCTTTGTGACATTGTGCTTGGACACACGTTTCTACTTGGATGTGTCCCCTGGGTGCTAGAATCCCGTTTATTCTCTTTGCCATTTTCTTTTGTTCACTCATGACAAGAAATTTCTTCTTTGTGCACATACTGTTTTACTTACTTTCTATTATTTATTTAAAGGGAAATGATTGATACAACCACTAATATGAGAATTTCTGTTCCCCTTCAAAATATCGCTCATCTTACAATTCCATCCAAGGAATGTTTTGAGTATTAAAAACATATACAACTAGACAGCCATATGTTAAAAGGTATTTATCACAATCTTGGCATGGGTCTGAACTCAGATTTATTTCAAGCTGAAAAATTTTAGGTGTTAAAAAAAACTTAGATGAAACTAATTAGTAGGCACATATATCTAGCATTTTAATATGCTTTTTATTTAATCAAATAGAAATCAAGTAGAAAAGCTTTTGTCAAACTAAAGTGAAACTTTTTCTAATGTCAGTGAACATTAAAAAGGTGATTTTCTAATCATGACTGTAAGTTCCCAGAAAGATATGTGATAAAATTACATACATGACCTATAGCTATTTTATAAAGATAATGAAATGTCTCATTAGTCAATGTTGAGAGGTATAAAGAAATAGCATAAGAATGATAAAACTGCTTACTATATAGATCATACTTACTGAAGACTCAGTATTTGCTGGGTTCATGTACATTACAGTCAGTGTTTCTGTTAAATTGCCCATTCAATAGCTTGATTGTTGTATCCATTTTATTTTTATTTTTTATCAGCACACTTTTGCAGTACGCAGTATTTACATTCCTTATATGGAGTTACCACAGGTACATAACACGTCATAATTCCTTTCTTCATTCTCTTTCTCTCACCTCCTTCTCTCTCTTTCCATCTCTTGATCCCCTTCCCACATGAGAAAGACTTATCTCTGTACTTCCTATTATCCATCTTTTATTTTGCTCTTTATTTATAATTTGAGTTTCTCATATAAAGGAAACCATTTGATGTTTATGCTTGTGTGCCTGATTTGTTTTGCTTAACAAACAGTATGGTCTCAAGGTACATCTGCTTCCCTGCAAATGACTCAAGTTTACCCTTCTCTATGGCAGAGTGGTGCTCTGTTCATCCATTGGTGGACATGCAGGCTGCTTCCAAGATCTCCCTACTATGAATTGTGCTGCTACGCACACTGACATGCATGTATCACTGTAATAAGATATCTTTAACTCTTTGTGGTTGATAACTAGAAAGGGAATAGTTGGGTCAAATGGGATTTCTTGTTTTAGTTTTTTGGGGATTCTCCATGTTGATTTCCATAGTGGTTGTTCTAATTTACATTCCCACCAACAATGCAGAATGATTCCTTTTTCCCCACAGCCTTAGCATCACTTGTTTTTTGATTTTTTGGTGATGGTCATTCTTTATTGGGTAAAATGTATCCATTTCAAATATAGAAAACTGAGTAATAGAGAGGTTAAGCTATTTGCTGAGAAAGTACCACAGAGTGAGTGGTTAGGGGAGTAAATCCCACATTTCTCTATATTTAAAAGTGTATAGTTTTACTGTACATATTTATTTCATCCCCAAATACTTATTGAAGTCTCTGAAGCATTGGGTGGAGCTCATGATTCTTTGGACACACAGTTGGTGAGAAAAGCATAATGTCTGTCCCCTCAGTGTTCTGTAGGGGAAGATGGGAAACTGATGTATGAACTAATGACCAAGACCATTGTAAATAGTGACAATCGCTAGAAAGAAGGAAGGGAGGGAGAGAGAAAGGGATGGAAGGGGGAAGGAAAGAAAGAAGGGATGGAAGAAGGAAGAGAGAAAGGTAGAGAACAAGGAAGCAAGGAGTGAGACACAGGGTGACCAACAAGTCCTGGATGCAGTTGCCTTGCCTGAAATGAGAACTCTCAAGAAGTCTCCCATCTCAAGCAGATGGAGGCAAAGTCTTGTGAAAAGCCCTGCACAGAAGACCAACTGAGAGGTCAGAGGAACAGAACAAAGGGTGCTGCAGGAAGGAGAAGTCAAGTGGGAGCCAAGAAAGAATGAACCTTGTGACACTGTGAACCTTGTGACAACGTATAGAAGCAAAAAACATAACATAAAAAACCTATCAGACTAATTCAAACAGCACCAAGGATTATATAATAACAAGCATTTATGTCAAATACCATCTAAGGGGAGAATTTAGCATGCTCATTATTAGCATGATAGTCACTTTTATTATATTTAGATGGCAAAATGTTTCATCTTCAATATCACAAATTCATTTAGGTTTGGGGTATTAAACATGTAGGGGCTATTAGAAATTAATTCAAGCATCTTCTGGCTTTAATTTACAAATTCATTTGAATGAGCTTTTCATTTAATGCTATACACAGCACAAAGGTTGACCCATCATTATTTGTTCATGTCCTTTTGATGAAAGGAGATGAAAGATGGGCACAATTTCATATTGTTTGATTTGTTATTTATGATTTGTAAGCTTACAAAAAAGGATTCACTAGCCCTTTAAAAATTCACCCTTTTTCAGTATACAATTCTGTGGTTTTTAGTATTTCCACAAATTGTATAACCGCTTGCCACCATCGAATCTAGAACACTGTCATCACAACAGAAATCCTGAACCCATCATTAATCACCCCTTATTGCTGCTACCTGACTCTTTTTTCTGACAATTACTAACCTATGTCTGCTCCTTTGAATTTGCCTTTCAGAATATTGCATATCAATGAAATCATAAAACACATGGTCTCCTATGCCCAGCTCCTTTCAGATAGCATGAAGTTTTCAAGGTTTGCCCACGCCATAACATGTATCAGTTCATCACTTTCATCCTTGACTAAATAACAATCTGTTGAAAGGACATGCTACATTTTACTTATCCATTCATAAGTTGAAGATATTTGGTTTATTTCTATCATTTATCTATTATGAATGGTGTTGCTATGACATGAATGCATGAGTTTTTGTGTAAATATGTTTCTTTATCTCTCTTGGATTTATACCTACAATTGGACTTTCTGGATAACATGATAACTCTTGATTGATTGATTGATTGATTGTCTTTTTGAGACAGGGTTTCATTATGCAGTTCAGGCTAGCCTTGGACTCACTTTGTACCTCAGGCTGGCCTTGAACTTGCAGTGATTCTTCTGCCTCAGCCCTCCAAGTGCTGAGATTACAGGCATCAACATTAGCCTAATCTACATTCAAGTTTTTGAAAAATTATCTGATTGCTTTCCAAATCACCTGAAGAGTTCACATTCTCACAAACACCATGTGAGGGTTTCAATTTCTCGACCATTCTCTCCAGTACTTGTTATCGACAACCTTTTAAATTATTGGCTCCCTAGTGAATGTGAAGTTGTATCTTATTGTAGTTTTCATTTGCATTTACCTAATGTTTAATGATGTTATATACTTAGAGTTAGTATTCAGTTTGCAAGGGTATAATATTTTGTGTTTCTCTTTGTGTCTCCACAAAACTGTGAATTTTTTTGGAGTACATGTGGTATCATGTGTCTTTGCACCTGTATTACTTTTCCTATCACTAGGACACAATATCTGAGAACCACAACTTAAAGGAAGAAAGATTTAATTTGGCTCTTAGTTTAGGGGATCCAATCCATGTCAAGGCAGAAACATCAGAGTGGAAAGATACAGTGGAAAAAATCTGCACACTGTATGGTGACCAGGAAGCAAAGAAAGCAGAGAGGAGCCAAAGAGGGATACACATGCTTCCAGGTCATGCCTTCTGTGACCTGCCTCTTCTAACCTGCCTCTTCTAACGTTCCATATGCTAACAGGACATTTAGTTACGAACTCATCACTGGATTAATCCACTGGTGAATATAGAACCTCCATGATCCAATCACTTTCAAAACCTTACCTCTTAACACAAGAGACTTTTGTGAGATACTCTAGAGCTAAACCATAACAGCAGTCAAATAAATAGAAACTGAAATGAATAGAAGTATGAAAAGCTAACCAATCAAGATGAAATTTAAGAAATTCCAGTGCTGGGGATGTGGCTCAGTGGTAGAAGCTCTTGCCTTGCATGCACAAAGTGCTGGGTTCAATCCCTAGCAGTATAAGAAAGAAAGAAAGAAAGAAAGAAAGAAAGAAAGAAAGAAAGAAAAGAGAGAGAGAAGGAGGGAAGGAAGGAAGGAAGGAACGAATGAACGAATGAACGAAGGGCATGAAATGAAATTCCAAAAGACCATCCTACTATAAAGTAAAAATAATAAAAACAAGATAAACAAATAAAACCAAAAAATATGTGACATGGGAATAAAAATTTAGACACAAAGCTTTCTTGAGTTTGGATCATCTCAAGAGACAACATATTGACAGATGTAATGACTACTAGGAGACAATCAAGACAAGAGGGAGAGGAAGAGCTGTTAACCCCCAGGCAGAGGAACTGGTGCAAACTTCAACCTATAATCACAAGGAAGATGATGAAGGGAGGTAAAGTTAAGAAATGGAGAGTGTGTAATCTAACAAAAACTGTGGTCCATGATAACGATTATACCGTGCTAGTCATTAAAAGTGTTTATGCTTTGGTTCTCTCCAACTGGATGCAAGTAAGGTCATGGAACTTTCTTTGACCAATAAAAACTGGGGAGTCAAAGAAACAGATCACTTTTGGGGAGAAACTTAAGGCCAGCATGGTACTCATCTTATGTGCTTATCTTTCCTCTATTCTCATGGCAGCCAAGGCCACACTGGAGTCCCCATCTGCCAGGTTCCCTGAGGGCCAATGATGACCAGAACATCTAACTAGAGTCACATAGGATGTACGGCATGAAAGAAAGATAAGCATTGTTTTAAAAAAACTTAAGCCAACCAAGCTGATTTTATTCTAAATTCTTTGAAAAAAAGCATTGGATAGATTTAATTTGAGGCATTATATGTTATAACCCTGTTTTAAAGTATGGGTCAATGAATTGTGAAAGGGCAAACAAGAGAATCAGAGGGAAAGAGAGCTGTTAGAAGGTAAAGTTTCCTGACAAGCATGAGTAAGCACATAGATGACAGTGATAAAATCAGAAATGGACAGGAATCATTAGAACTTGCAATAGATAGAATACGGGGAGTAAAGAGAGAAAAAAAGAAAAGAGGAATAAGGGACTAAAAGGCACTCACTGTATCATATCCATATCAGTTCTAATGCCCTCACAAAGTTGTAAGGATGATAAATAAGGAAGATATAGCACATCACATCAGTAGGGTTCATCTTCTGCTCTCTACCTCCAGCTACCTATCGCCACTCTGCACCAATGCTGATATCAACAATTAAATTTTCTCCTTCAAATCATACCATTATCATCATGATGGGGGACCAGAGTAGAAAAGCTTGAGTCACTAATGGCAAAACTTTACTCGTAACATGTTTTACTCTAGACAAACACAAAAATTCAATGTGTGTTCACCTCTCCTCCCACAATGAGCTCTGCCTATGACCAACAATAAATAAGGCACCGTTCACAGTGAGGCAGCTCATCAGGGAAGAAAAATCAAATGAGATGGGTTCACGGTGCTACTGTGGCAACTCCGTTACTTGCAATTATTCTTGACAGCCAGAACTTTGCAGAAAGAGATGTTTGTTTCATGTTGTTTCCAGTAGGTTTGTCATCACTTGACTTCAGTGAGGGAATTAGATATCTCTTCTCCTCATAATAACCACAAATATTTTTAAAAGAATAAGCATTTTTCCTGTAAATGCTATTCAGTGTGGAATTCCATTTGCCTAATTATCTACTGTAACAACAAGGCAAAAATTATACCATTGCTTTATCCGTGTAATATCCAGTAGCTTCAAGAAAGCTTAGGGCAGCACGATCATAATTGTGGACTCCGGGCATCACGCTCCAGCTGGTGGCAGTGGGCCAGGGAAATATTTCCTGCACAAAATATCTTAAGTTCAATGCCTTGCTAATATGAGTATTTTATTTTAGAAAACATTTTTCGCAAGTCGTTGTTCAATAATATAAAGTTGTTTTAACACACCATATGCATTAGAGAAGAAAGTGTCTCAGTTGCAATGAGCCTATGCAGCACTGGCACTGTAATGATAATAGTATTGAGTATTTATACAGAAAGAGGGTAGAAATGCAGGCTCTCCAATCTCCTCCAGCACTGCCTCTCTGGGAGGTGGAATATCAATACTGGGTCATCATGAAGTCACCTAAGTTTTATACTCGCAAATATTAGCTCTACATGGAAAAGGGGGGAAAGTCCTTATCTAAAAAGAAAGAAACAATCCTAGTTAAAAATTCAGTGAAACATTTATCAAAAAAGGTTGAGAAAATCTAAAACAGATAGTTAGGCTCCTGGGGAGAGTGGAAAAGGAATTCGTATATAAGATAAAGACATTTATAGTCAAAAATTAAAAAGTAGCAGAATTTCTGTTGTGTTACTGCATTACAAAATAACACTCCTTCTCAAAGATGCCCACATACATGTTCAGATTGCTAGAACATGTGGATATATGAAATGCCAAGGAAGAATTTCACTTATAGATAGGGTAAAGGTTTAGACAATTAGCTTTAGAGAGAATACCCTGGATTATCCAAATATAATCAAAAGATACAAGAGTTCTTCCAAGTGGAGGAAGCAGCTGCATAAAGAAACAAGAATTTGTGTTGTTTAATTTGCCCAAGGACACAGAACTACTGAGTGGCAAAGCCAGGACTTTTTGCATCAACCTGTCTCTCTGGTGTGTATTCACTTCAGCCCTCGCATGGAACCTGGATTTTTTTTGTATTGTTTTTCCTTATTTTTTTTTTTGGATACTTTGTTTTAAATCCCATACCCCAAAGCTGTGTGCAATTCCCCTAGCAATTATCCTGTGGCATTTGACAAAATATGTAGTAAAGATTCTTACTCCAAATAAAATATAAAAAAGAAAACTGGAATATCTAGATCAAATGAAGCAGAGAGAAAAGTAAAGATTGCATCTGTAAAGGTTACTGCTTATATCTAAAGGCAACACACAAGGTACAGGGCATTTTGTTTTTGGAATAAGAATCTGGATCTCTTCCCTGCTAAAGCAAACCTAAGCTACTCCTATGCTAAGAGATCTAAGCTGATTATTAATACAATGCATGGCAACATCTGTGGTTTGCACATTGTTGAACTAAAAAGGCTCTAATGTGTTGGAGCAGAGGCCAAGCAACCAGTATCCATGGCAACTTGTGTTTAGTTTCCACTAACAGTAGAGTATTCACTCAGATCCTTATATTTGTCTAAATGGCACCCAATAAATATTTCCTATAGCCAACATCTTTGTCTTGGTTTAGAAACAAAGGAAAATGAGACTTGCAGGGAGGAGGGAGACTGCAACAAATTCACCTCGAAAGGGCTACCATCAAGGAAGCTAAATCAATGCTTCATTTGTAAAGCAATAAAGAATTGGGGAAATTATAACAGGTATGAATGTAAGAATGAGTGCAGGAGATGGAAGGAGAAAGAGCAATTAAAATTCCTGGTCCTAATTTTATCATTAAAGGTGATTTTTATTTTTAGGTTTTTTAAAACTTTTTTTGGTTTGTTTTTATTTTAAAAAGCAAAACAGAAAAAAGATAGAAATGATACAGAATTTTTTTTAAAGTAGGGAATTAACACTAGTTAATACATTGCATATTGTTATCTTAGAAGTAGTTGTTCTGAAGAGACAAGATGGCGGACTTGTAGGTAGCAAGAGAGAGACCCTCTCTGAGAGAGACAGCTCAAATGCCAGAATAAAACACCCTGGAGAGACCCAAACAGAGAGAGATAGACTCTCACAACCCAGAAAGAAACTAAAGCACAAAAACCCGCTCGAATAAGAGGTCCTGGGGCTACTATTAGTGAAGATAAGATCAGCGAGCATGGCACCCGCCTTGAGACGCCTGAATTCCACCCGACCTGAACAAGCGATCCGCACCGAAGCGACTGGCTTGAGCCACCGGAGTGCGGAGCTGAACAGCCCTGCGTGCAGCTCGCTGGGACCGGCTCTGCACACACCCCACGCAGAGGCACCGTGAATTCCCATGGCAGCCGTGCTGAAGTCGGAGGTCGGGCAGTCCAGCAGTTCTTGGGGACACAGTGAGTGATGGGTATAAGACCCTCCCATGGGAAAGGGGAAACCAACTGGACGACATGTTGGATTTGGGCTGGACAGCCCTAACTCCATAAGGAAGTGGCTTCAGCTGGTTACTCCCCTCGCCGAGCAGATTGGTGGAATCTGCTTGGATTAGGCCACGCCCCTGGCGGGAACCCAGTTACTTCCCTGAGATCAGTGCACACTGATGCAGTGAAGGCCTGCAAAGGTTGACTTGCCCAGAAGGGAAGAGGTAGCGTATACTGCCCGTGAGTGAACTCTAATCTCTGATAACCTATTGAAGAGGGCTAAAGCTCCTAGCCTGCGCCCTCTAGAGGAGCCTTAAACAACAAGAAAAGGGTCTGGGAATTACACTGAACACTTGTATGGAAGGAACCAAAAACATGACGAAAGGGAGAAATAAGAAAACACTCCCAGCCCCCAACCCTGAGAACATTGATCCAGGAGCGGTAAATACAAAAGAGACTGAGGGCAGCAAAAATGCAACATCAAACACAGTGTTAGCAGACATAAAGAGATATATTCAAGACCTCGTAAGCAGGACCAAAACTGAAATATTAATTCAAATTAAACAAGAGATAAGTAGATTAATAAAAGAAGGGCTGGGTACCTCTCAAGAAGACACAGACAGAAGAATAGAGGAACAC
>PVJX010009273.1:0-61686 GCA_004027295.1 Dolichotis patagonum | reverse complement strand
ATAAAACAGCATACTAAAAGCTGTTAGAGAAAAGACACAACTCACCTATCAAGGAAAGCCCATTAGAATCACAGCAGACTTTCCAGCACAAACCCTCAAGTCAAGACGAGCTTGGACTGATGTATTTCAATCCCTGAAGGAAAACAACTTTCAACCCAGACTGATGTACCCAGCAAAACTTTCATTCAAATTTAATGGATAAACAAGATACTTCCAAGACAAAGAACAATTGAAGAAACAAACCCTAGAAAGAGTATTCTAAGACATACTACAAAGAGATGTGACATTTTGAAATTTTTGCCTCTTACATTGCTTTCTTGTGATCCGCTTTGCTCTGTTTTGTTGTGTTTAATTTTACCCTTTTGATATAATTGCATGTATATTTGAGTGGGTAAGATGGATGACCATATTGCTGTTTTTGTCAGATCGGGGAGCAGAACTGTTAACAGTCTCACTGTTTGAATGTCTACTTTATATGTTTTAACTTTGTAATTTGAACAACTATTTCCAAGAAGTCAGTATGTAATTTGTCAAGTCATAATTTCTTAGGTTTTTTTGTTGTTGTTCTTTTCCTTTTTTCCTTGGAATTCTGTATTGTTGCTACCCTTTACTCTGTTTTGTTTTGTTTTGTTTCTCTTTAAATAAAATTATTTTTAAAAAAAATAATAATTACTTCAATACTACTTTAAAGATGAAAAGGAATGTAAATAAAAGGTCAGCTAACAAGTTATAGCTATACAACATAATACTAAGAAAAAATAGAAACAACAAAATTATATTTCTGTTTACTGACAAAAGAACTGTAACTACAATATAATGAACATGTATTATTCTGTAAGTTTTTATAGTATAAAATCATTTTTGTAAGTTTTTATAGTACAAAATCATTTTTGTACAGTTTTACACAGGACACATGTATATCAAAATGTTAATCATTCTTTTTAGCAGTAGAATTTGATGAACTTTTCCCTTTCTTCTTTTCTGTATATTGTTGCTATTCTGTTAAATTTGGTGTATTGTTTTGTTTGGAGAAACCCCTTTAACCTGCCCATTTTACTAAACCAAAACAACATAAAGTTTTGTTTTCCAAAAAAAATGACCACAATCCCCAGAACAACAACAGAAAGAAACCACCAGATACGACAAGTAATTAATCGAGGGGGGAAAACTAGAAAACAAACAACTGGAACATAACATGTCAAAGTCAGGCCAGTACATATCAGTTATATCCATGAATATAAATGGCCTCAATTCATCTATCAAAATAAATACGTTGACAGAATGGATCAAGAAACAGGATCCCACAATATGCTGTATACAAGAAACACATCTGACCAAAAAGGAAACTCATAGATTAAAAGTCAAAGGATGAAAACAGTATTCCATGCAACAGGAACCCAGCAAAAAACAGGGGTAACTATTCTATTTGCAAACAATGTGAACTTCAAGCCTAAAATGATTAAAAGAGACAAAGAAGGTCACTACATACTCATAAGTGGAAAATTTCAAGAGGAAGAACTCACAATTATAAATACATATGCACCAAACACAGGAGCACCCAACTATATAAGACAGATACTAAGGGACATGAAAAACCACATACACAAGAACACAATTATTACAGGGGACCTTAACAGCCCATTGTCACAAAGTGATAGATCAACTAGACAAAAAGTCAGGAAAGAAGTAATAGAATTGAATCATACCTGCCAGCAACTGGACTTAGTAGATGTTTACAGAGTGTTCCACCCAACCACAACAGAATACATATTCTTCTCAGCTGCACATGGGACATTCTCCAAAATAGACCATATATTATCCCATAAAACATTCTTCAGTAAATGCAAGGGTATTGAAATTATCCCTTGCATAATATCTGACCATAGTGCACTGAAATTGGAAATTAATGGCAAAAGATATTGCAAAACCTGCATGCATGCATGGAAATTAAACAAGAACCTTTTGAACAACCAGTGGGCTACATATGAAATTAAGGATGAAATAAAGCAATACCTACAATTTAATGAAAATGCAGAAACAACATATTGTAATCTGTGGGATGCAATGAAAGTGGTCTTAAGAGGGAACTATATAGCAATAAGTTGTCATATCAAGAAAACAGACCGAACACAAATAAACAATCAAATACTTCCTCTTAAGCTTCTATAAAAAGAAGAACAAGTGGAACCCAAAGCCAACAGAAGAGAGGAAATAGTAAAGATTATAGCAGAAATCAATGCAATTGAAACTAAACAAATAAAACAAAGATGAATCAAAAAGCTGGTTTATTGAGAGAATAAACAAAACTGACAAAACTCTAGCTGACCTTATAAAGAAAAAGAAAGAAAAAACCCAAATTCATGCAATAAGGACTGAAAAGGGGGAAATTACTACAGATCCAATGGAAATTCAAAAGATCATGAATGCCTACTTTGAAAATCTCTACTCACATAGAGAGGAAAACACAGAAGTAATGGACAGATTTCTAGAAACATATGAACTACCAAAACTCAACCAAGAAGATATAGCAATTTTGAATAACCCAATATCAGCTATTGAAATGGAAAAACATAGTATAAAACTGACCAACAAAGAAAAGCTCAGGTCCTGATGGATTCACAACTGAATTCTACAAGAAATTTAGAGAAGATTTGATGCCAATACTTCTTAAACTCTTCAATGAAATTGAAAAGAAAGCAATTCTTCCTAAATCATTCCTGGAGGCAAGCATTATTCTCATACCAAAACCAGAGAAAGACCCAACCAAAAAGGAGAACTATAGGCCAATCTCACTAATGAACACTGATGCCAAGATTCTCAATAAAATACTGGCAAATAGAATGCAGCAAATCATCAAGAAGATTATACATCATGACCAAGTGGAGTTCATTCCAGAAATGCAGGGATGGTTTACCGTACACAAATCAATAAATGTGATACACCACATCAACAGAGCCAAAAAAAAATCAAATGGTCATCTCAATAGATGCAGAAAAAGCTTTCTATAAAGTCCAACACATGTTCATGATAAAAAAAAAACCCTTCAGAAACTCAGAATACACGGTGTCTACCTCAACCTTATAAAGGCCATCTATGACAAACCAACAGCCAATATTATACTAAATGGACAAAAACTGAAAGCTTTCACTTTAAAATCAGGAACAAGACAAGGATGTCCACTATCACCACTCCTTTTCAGTATAGTTCTGGAAACACTAGCCAAGGCAATCAGACAAGAGAGAGAAATAAAAGGAATAAAGATAGGCAAGGAAGAAGTTAAACTATCACTATTTGCAGATGACATCATACTCGATATAGAAGACCCAAAAAACTCCATTAAAAGACTACTACAAATAATAAACAAATTCAGCAGTGTAGTGGGCTACAAAGTCAATGCTCAAAAATCAATAGCATTCCTGTACACAAACAAGAAACTCATTGAGAGAAATAATGGAAATATTGTGCTTCACAATAACATCTAAAAAAATGAAATACTTAGGAATCAACCTAACTAAGAATGTAAAAGACCTATATGCTGAAAATTATACTACACTAAAAAAGGACATTGGAGAGGATATTAGAAAATGGAAGGATATTGCTTGCTCTTGGCTAGGAAGAACCAGCATTGTGAAAATGGCCATACTCCCAAAACTGTGCTATAGATTTAACACAATCCCAATCAAAATACCATTGATATACCTCACAGAGCTAGAGAAAACACTCCTAAAATTCATTTGGAACCAGAAGAAACCTAGAATAGCAAAGGCAATTCTGGGCAATAACGGCAAGGCAGGAGGCATCTCAATTCCTGACTTGAAACTGTACAACAAAGACACGGTGATAAAATCAGCATGGTACTGGCAAAGAAATAGACCTGAGGATCAATGGAACAGATGAGAATATGCAAGTATAGGTACAAAGACATTCAGCCAACTGATATTTGACATAAGGACTAAACATGGTCACTGGAGGAAGGATAGCCTCTTTAATAAATGGTGTTGGAAAAATTAGCTCTCCACAGGCAGAAGACTGAAACTAGATCCATGCCTATCACCATGCACAAAACTAAAGTCTAAATGGATCAAAGACCTAAACATTAAAACAGAAACACTAAATCTACTGGAAGATAAGGTAGGTAGAAGTCTAGGAGACATAGGGGTAGACAGAGAAATCATGACCAAAATATAAACTGCATGGGAAATGCATCAGAGAATCAACAACTGGGATCTCATATTATTGAAAAGTTTCTGCACTTCAAAGGAGATCACCACCAAAGTGAAAAAGAAAACCCACAGAATGGGAAAGAATTTTAGCCAGCAACCCCTCAGACAAAGGACTTATATCAAGAACATAAAAAGAATTGAAAAACATCAAGCCCTCCAAATTCAAAGACCCTCTCCAAAAATGGGCAGCTGAGATGAGCACTCAGTTCTCAGATGCAGATATACAAATGGAAAATAAATACATGAAGAAATGTTCACCATCACTGGTCATTCAAGATATGCAAATTAAAACAACATTGAGATTTCATCTCACTCCAGAAAGAATAGCTGCCATCAAGAAATCAACTGATAACAAATGTTGGCAAGGTTGCAGGGAAAAAGGAACGCTGCTCCATTATTGGTGTGAGTGTAGACTGGTGCAATCACTATGGAAATCAATATGGAGAATTCTCAGAAGACTAGAACTGGAAGCTCCATTCAACCTACCTATTCCCCTCCTGGCCATTTTCCCAGAAAAACTGAAAAGGTCATATCACAGTGATATGTGTGCATCCATGTTCATAGCAGCACAATTTGTAATAGCTAAATCTTGGAAACAACCAAGATGCCCATCAATTACAGAGTGGTTGAAAAAGATGTGGTATTTTTATACAATGGAATATTACTCAGCTATGAAGAAGGATGATCTTGAAGCCTTCATCGGCAAATGGAGACAACTTGAGACTATCCTCATGTCTTAGTTACTTTTCACTAGTCGCTGAGGCAAAATACCTGATGCCCAAAGTTGGGAAAGGAAAGGTTTATTTCTTACACTTTTTGGAGGTTTCAGTCCATACTCGGTTGGCTCCAAGGCAGGGTGGCATGGCGGGGCCGCAGTTCATGGCAGCTGCAAACAGCAAGGCAGAAAACAGCAAGAGAAAGACAACTTCTTCCTGCCATTACATCACATCCTGGCTCCACCACCTAGGAGGGTGTAGCACTGACACCACCAATCCAAGCACTAGACAATGAACCAATCACAAATGCACAATGCAAATACATGAGGCCTGGGGACCACCAACATAAATCATGACAACTCATTAGTGAAATAAATAAAAATCATATTTATAAATATCACATTGTGTCTCTAGTGTAAAAAGTAATAAGAACTGTAGGAGTAATAAAACCCAAAATGTGTAATTGCTACTATAAAAAAAGAGAGGAAAAGAAAGTGCTCTAAAAATTATAATTGCATGTATGTTTAAGTGTGTATGATGAATGACCATATTACTGTTTTTGTCAGATTGTTGAGCAGAACTGTTAACAATCTCATTGTTTCAATGTGTACTTTGTATGTTTTAATTTTGTAACTTGAACAACTATTTCCAAGATCACAGTATGTAAGTTATCAAGTAATGATTTCTTAATGGGGTTTTTTTTTGTTCTTTTCTTTTTTCCTTGAAATTCTGTATTGTTTCTACCCTTTTTTCTGCTTTGTTTTGTTTTGTTTCATTTCTCCTTAAATAAAATTTTAAAAAACTACCAACAGAGTGAAGAGATGTTCCACCGAATGGGAAAAAAATTTTAACCATTATTCCTCAAAGGACTAATATCTAGAATATATAAAGAATTCAAAGAATTAGACACCCCAAATTTAAAGATCCAATCCAAATTGGGCATCTAAGGTAAATAGAGACTTTGCAGATGAAGAAATACAAACAGCAAGTATATATATATGAAAAAAGTTCAGTATCACTTGTTCAAGAAATACAAATTAAAACAACACTGAGATTCCATCACACTCCAGAAAGAATGGCTATCATCAAGAAATCAATCAATCAATAACAAATGCTGGAGAGGGTATATGGAAAAAAGAACCCTTCTCCACTGCTGATGGGAGTGTAAATTAGTACAACTACTATGGAAATCAGTAGAGATTCCTCAAAAATCTAAAACTAAATGTTCCATTTGACCCCTCTACTGCCCTTCTAGGTATCTTCCTAAAAGAATTGAAATAATAATACCACAGCAATATACGAACACCCATGTTTAGAGCAGCACAGTTTGTAACAGCTGAATCTTGGAGGAAGCCCATACCCCCATCAATGGATGAATGGAGAAGAAAGAGGTTTTTTATATAGTATGTGATACTACTCTGCCATAAAGAAGGATAAAGCTGATATATTTTTAGGTAAATGGATGCATCTTAAGAACATAATTTTAAGTGAAATGTTTACATATTGCGTTGTTTCTTTTGTGTGAGAAACTCAAAGTATAAATAAGGATGAAAACGAAGGATAGATATTGGGAAATATGAAGGAAAGCTCAAATGGGAAGGGGAACAAAGGAGAGAAGAGGTGAGAGAGAACAAAGGGAATAGGGGTAAAAAACATCTTAAAAGGAATGGGAAAAACAATAGAAACAAATTTATGTAAATAAAGAAGGAAAAGAAGACTAAAGAGAAGGGAGAGGAATGGGGAAAAAATTAATATATATTATGTACAAGTGCAAACTTCCTATGGTGATTGTGATCACCATGCATGTCAAAAGTGTAGCAATATAATTAATTTTTTAAAAATAACTAGGCCGAGAAGGATGCCTGAAAAATCATTGCAAGTTGCTCTGCTTTCCTGTTCTAGGAGAGTATTTACTGCTATGGCTTTATCTTTTTTTTTTTTTCCTTAGAGTCATTTTGCCCACCAGATTTTTTCTTTTCATTTTTGTGTGTATCAGTGCCACCTTACTCCAACAAAATAACTATTTTTCATCAGTAACAGTATTCAAGCACAAGGTTAAGAACACATTGTTTCTTACTGGTTTCTTTTTCATTTCACATTTTATCCAAAGGCTACTGTTGGACAAATACTCCTAAAATTTTCCCTTTGCTGCTTTACTCCCATGCTCAGAATCTTCAGGGTTTTCCCACTGCTAAAACTAAATTTGATCTTACTTTTATTGCCCCTGAAATAGGTAGCTTTCTGACCCCACACACATGCTCAGGTTATGCTCCTGTGTTGGTCAGCTGCACTGCAGTAACAAACAATGCCCAAAATCTCAACAGATACGGCAGGAAATATTTATTCATCATGTACATTGTGTGTACGCTTTTAGTGGACTTGAGTCCTGCTCCAAGTTCCAACTCTGTGCGTTACTTCATTCTGAAATCCATACCCAAGAAGATGCCTCTTGCTGGGACAAACCATATCCATGGCAAGAGGTGCAAACAAAACATTCAGGCCCATTTAAAGTTTCTGATCACGGCATATGTCAGGATTCATTCATATCTCATTGGTCAGAGCAAGTCATGCAGGCCAGCCCGACTTAACAGACCAAGAAAATATACATCTCCTGCAGGAAAGAATTAGAAATCACATTGCAACTGGAAAAAATATATCATCCAGGGCAGGGGGTTTAGCTCAGGGGCATAAGCACCTACCTGGCAAGTGCTAGGTCATGAATTTGATCCCTGGTGAAAAAAAAAAAAAGTCACCCTTTTACAGGGAAAGACAGAAGATAATAACTGCAAAAATGAAATTTCACCCAGTGCCTGAATTATCTTCCCACTGAAGAAATACCAGCAAGAGGTACACCTTCTGTTCAAACCTTGATTCAAATCTTATTGCTTATTCATTTGTCTGTCTTAAATGTCCCCTGCTCTTCCTGAAGTACTGCTGCTCCTGGAATACTGCTCTTTGGAATCGCCCAGCAGACACTTGCCTATAACAAGTCTCCCTACCATCTACCTGCTGTGTGTTTGTTCCTGAGTGAGCCGCAACCTTCCTCAAGGTGAGATTAAATCTGAAACCTCTGGGCCACTTTCCTGATCATCTAAACAAGGCTGCCAAACAATTGTTTTTTCTTGCCAAAGAAAATGTGAGTGATCCCATATTTGTCATGTGAAACACTTCTCCTCAAAGAAGAATAAACTTAATCAAAAGGAACAATATTGTCAGATTTTAATGTCTTTTCTCCATTATTTGTAATTATGACCATTGTTAATTTAACCCTGGTATAAAAGCAACAACCTGGACAAGCAAAAGTAAAAAGATTTATTTTAATGAAAAGTAGCTGCTCTAAACAGGAGAATTTTTTTAAAACGATTTGCATTTCAAAATAGCTCTTTCAATTATTATAACATTTACAGTCCTATGGCCAGATTTACAAATCATATAACTCAATAGGTTTTTCAAAAAATAAGAATTCCTTGCAACAAACAAAGAGGACGTTCTAGTCAAGGTGCTATTTCTGCAAATCCAATTTTAATGTTTTATTATATTTCTCCACACTAATCAATTCTACTACTCAAATGTTGCATATCCATATCACTTTCACATAGTGATGTCTTCCATTTTTCTTTGTCAGCTATATTACTTTTTAAATCACCACTCAAACACAAGTCTAATGTCAGGAGGTGATTTCTGTCACATAAGATACAGTATCTCCATTCAACAGCCGATCAGAATCTCCCAGCACCTTTGCAGACAGAGCTTCCTCAGGATCACATCTATTCGCACATTCCTGCATGGCTCTTTTCCCTTATTTGAAGCTATGCTCATGACTCTGAGCGATGCAGTGATTACCTCTCCCACCCACAAATAGAATCCATTAAGAGAAAATTCATTCCAAACTCATCTTAGGGTAGTGAGGACGACTGAGTAAACCCCTAAAGGTCTAGAGGTTGAATTTCATTTGGAAAAGTACCCAGAAGTTCAACTGCTTATCCAGCCCTTATCCAAACTATGAAAGTGGGCTAGGGATGTGCTGACAGGGAGGAATTAAGGTTCCACCAGGCACTGGTGAAAACCAGTTGTGTAGCCCACAGCTGCTCACTGCTTCTGAGGAGGAGGAGAGTGAGAGAAGATGTTGAGGGAGTAATAGGTCAAGAAACCTCACACCTGCCTTTTCAGGAGCCTCACAGAAGAATAATTCATGCTGGGTTTAAACTGGGAATTTCTAGTATACTTATTAAAATTGCTCCTGACAAACACGAAACTCGTTTATAAATAATACTGAAATTCCTTTCTACAAATAGTTTTTTTGACTGAAGGTCAAAAAAATTTGAAAAGTGGTGAGATACTATTTTTTTAATTAAAAGGAGGTGGTTAGAAGTAAAAAATAATAATGATAATATTTGGAAAAAGGAATAAGCAAAGAGTCCTCTACTACAGAATCCCAAGTATGCTAACCACTGCTTAGGCTGCAAGGGTATGAGGCTGGAATAATCAATCAATTTAAACACTCGGTGGGAAAAAAAGATTTCCTTGACTTTTTAAAAAAACATGCATGTGATTAACGTTTTGATCTGACTTTTTGTAAAAATAAAAATTGCTCAGATCACTGTTTAATTAAACTGGATCAACATGAGGAGTTGAGGAATTCATCTTTAAACTAGAGCTCAGCACTAGAAATTTCCCTTAAGTGATCTGTCAACCCACTTTCTCTTCCTTTGAACTTCATTTAAATCATTTAAGACAAAAGATAACTTTTATTTTTAAATAGAGCCAGAGGGAAATCAAAATTATAGCCTACTTCATTTCATTTCATTGCTAATAGCATTCAACAGTACTAGCAAGTTGTTTCTTACATGTGACCCAGTGTTCTAGCCCATTCTGTTCAGTGACTGGCATCCTGTATTTGGGACCTAATCCCATTCACTGGCCTTTCCGTGGAATCCAAAACGGGTGCATGAGGCACTAAAGATAAGCTAAAGCCTTCCATATGTGTCCTGCTCTTCCTGAAAACTATTTTCTCTTAGAGGGGAAAAAATGTCTCTTTCAATAGCAGTGTATCTTCTCGAATCTCCCAAAATCCGTACAATAGTATTTTTATGAGACCAATGCTGGCCACTTTTTAATAAACAACACTGAAAAAAAAAAGGAGTTTTGGTTATCAGAAAAGGACTTTACAGCTTTGTATGTGTAGTTTTCTAGGATTTAAGTACACTAAACATCAATGAATACATACTCAGGTCCTTCAACAATAAAGAGAAAACATTCCAAAAGAGGACAATTTCCGAACTCTCTCTAAAGTATCAGGTAATATCATGACTGTTTATGTTACATAATTGTTCAAAATAAGCTGCAACCTTAAAAAATGTTATTGCTTCCCCAAGGTTCCTATGGTGTGCAGAGAGGGTGGAGTCCCAGCATTCCTAGGTAACATTTCCATAGCATTAGATCTCATTCTAATGGAAAACGAGGTACCTAAGTAGCCACGATTTCTCCTGGAGCTTCCCAGATACTTCTTGGAATAAGTAATAGGAAATTCATTTCCTTGAAACTCATATCAAGAGTCTCATCTTTTCTCCTCCAAAATTACAGAACTGCAAAAATCTGGGAAACCACCAGGAAGGAAAGGAGAGGAGAAATGTAAGGAACAGAAGACTATGTGATGTTCAATCTGGAGGAAAAGTAAAGTAAGTGCACAGATTCAGAAACAGGGACAAGAAGCGCCGTGACAACCATCACATTGCAAGAAGCAGATCCTCTTCCATGAGCTGCAGCAGCAACAACAGCTAAGTGACTGCCCCAGCTAGCAGGCTGCTTCTGTCTCCTTACTGGTTCAAGAACATGAGCTTTTAGAACATGAGCTTTCACATTCCAGCTCCACCAAATATTACCTTCATGACCATTAGCAAATTTCTTGACTTTTCTGTTTCAATATTCCCCTTTGTAAAATGGGTATAAAAATAGCATTAATCTTACAATTTTGTGGGAAATTACATTACAAAACTTCTATGAAATGTGTATCATGATTTATGGAAGATAGCACCTAAAAAAAGCAAATTAGTATTGCATCTGTTCATCTCTACAATAGCCCTATAGAGTAATTGTCATCAGTTTTATTTATCAGAGAGGATAATGGGTTAAGAGAGGTGCTATAACCCATCCTATCTCACATTGTTAATTAGCATTCCAGACAGTATTTGTATGTTAGAAATACCTGGCTCCAAATTAAGGCCCTTTCCCCTATACTACTCTGTTTCTCCACTTCCCTAACACTCCCAACCTGAAAATTGATGATTTGCCTCCATTCAAAGTCACTCAACAGTATTTGATTGAATAATTAGCATTCTATATGTCTGCAAGAATGATTAATCTTTGCAGAGCACACAACTTCATAGAAAAAGGCAGCAATCTTGGACTATCTACAGTTAGTCTCAAGCATTCAGTGACTCCTTTGAAGACATTTGTCTTTTAAAGTGTATGTATTACTCCCCTAAAGAATGGTAGTTCTTGACTTTTCACTCAGTCTTGAACCCCGTTGCAGAATCAGATCAAAAAAGGAACACATACTACCTTTGAAAAAATGTATTTATACACTTACACAAAATATGTTCACCAATTCAGTGGCTTCACAGATTTAGGAAGTCCATGAAATTCAAGTGAGGAATCCTCATTCAAAAGTAAAAGGAGGTTTGGAGTGCTATTTGATTTACAAGGATTTTTTTCTGTTCTAACTATTGTCTCCCTGCTTTGTTTTGCTTTGTGTCTTTTGACTTCTTTCTCCTCTTTTCTTGCTCATTTTCCTCTCTTTACTTCTCTTATTCTTCCTTTCTCCATTTGCACCCCCTCCTACCTTGGCGATCTTACAAAGCCACTATCAAAGTCCCCCTCCCTCATGTTCCCACTCCTCTGTATCCTTCCTGACCAGCTGATTCCGGAGAGGAATCCGATAACTTATCAATAAGCATAGATTGTTCCATCAGAATATTGGCCAGCCTGGGAAACAGCCTTTCTTTGAAGAGCAGCAGATCAGAACTTCTGACCACTACAGAGTATTTTTCTCTTAGTTCTCCAGTAAATGCAGCCACTTTACATCAAATATACACAGATTCACGGTATCCTGTTTTCCAGGAAACAGATTAACTGACAAATTAACAATGCTGGTATGCATATCTGTCCACATTATATCTGTGAGCTTTTATCGTGCCCATCAACTTGGTAAACACTCAAAAAAATATATTGGAAACAGTAAAGGTCCTCATTTAAACAACTCTTGCATTGAAATATGTCTGTCTCTATCACATTTCTTATTTTTCTTCAATATGCAAATGAATTCCACTTGCACAAGATTCTTATTTGTTTTAAAATTACTCTTTTAAAATATATAACATACTTCTTTATAATTCTTGGCTGACTTTTATAATTACATATTTAGAATATATACATATATATATATTCCATCTAAAGTTGCATAATATGAAAGTCTGGTTAAGTAATTATAAAAATAGAAATCCTCAAAGTGAAATAAATTGTAAAATTGCAGACTAAAATACTACACAAAATCTCATTCAAAAGATTTGTCTTCTAGTTTTCCTTTTGATACATTTTATACCTTTATAATATGCCATCATCACAAAGTCTATAAAGTCAGTATTACTATTCCTAAGCAAATAAAAATGCTTTATACCCAAGAATTTTGTTTAAGGATGCATTTCAAAAGAATAGTCCTTTGTATTTTCCATATGGGAGTTGCCACAGAAACCAAATAAGATACAGTGACCACATTTTAATAAATTAAATTTACTATCATAACTCAAATTATAAACTGGGTATTTTGTGTACTGTGAGGAATACAAAATTCAAAAAGGACAAATACTTTATATGGGAACATTATACGTCTAGACCAGAGTTTTCTGAATATTTCATAGCAAGTTCATTGGCATTCCTACTTTCTATAATGATCATTTAAGGTTCCATTACTGTGAAGTCATTCCCTGCATGGAAACATTTTTTTTTTATTTGGAAAAAAAATCTATAAAATGAATAGAGTTGGCAAATGTTTCTAATCATTTCTTTAAAATACCAAACCTCCAAACAATCTTTTTATTTACTATGTTTTGCTTAGGAACATAAATCAAAGGACAATAACAAGCCTAATGTCAAAGAAATTTTTGACACTTCATACATTTGAGCAAGCTTACCCGATAAACAGTTTAGATGAAATTATGGTTTGAAATATGTTTCCCATGAGGACTGTGGTTCATAAATTGCTATCAGGCTACCTCTGTCATTATTGATTTGAGAGGTGCTCAGAGTACCCACAGCTATTACTAAGTCTAGCTTTGCCTGACCTGCTGTTTCAGAAAATGATACCTGGTAATACAAAGACAACAAACTGTCCACTCCACAAAAGGCATGGAGTTACTTAACATTACATACATAAAATATTGCACTCTGAAATTTTAAGCAACAATTAAAAAGAGGTGGTAACAATCCTTTTTCAAGATTAAAGAGTCCTCCAACCATCACATAATCCTGAATGACATCAAATCAGTTATGTAACAACTGTTCAGAAAAGCCCAAATATAAATATATACATATACATATATATATTTTTTAAAATACATAAACAGTAGAAATCTGCACTTGGCATTTTGCGATTATATGATTATTTGTTATATCTGTGCTTTTAAATTTTATTTGCAGATAAGTGTTTTCTAAAAGTTTATTTAAAAAAACCCACAGACAAATCAAATATTAGTTGTATAATACATGTGTATTCCTTTCCTTGTCTGTGAAAGTCAGCTTGCTTGTCCTCCTCAGTAAAAGCAAAGAGAGTGGAACAGTTTACGCTCCAGCCCAGCACCTTGCCCTCTGCCTTGTGGATTTGGGAAATGTCAGAAAAGATCAGAGCAAGGATCCTGCTACTTTTTATTCAGATCCTCCAGTCTTAACCTTCAGGGAAACACTTAAAGGTTAGTTATGACTTGATCGTTCTGCATTAGGTTTGTCATCAGTGACCTGGCTCTGCAAAAGCACAGAACCAAAGAGTCTTAAAAATGGGCTTGATGAGTGTCATCAACTGCCAGAGATGTGATAAATTTATGAATTTTATCAGCCTTGCTTTTAAAAGTCCTGGTAAATTAAACAGTCCGAGGTGGAGGTTTCCTGTGAGCCCTCTTAATCATCTCAGTGGCTGCCAGGCTGCACGTTTGAGGAGAGCTATACAAATAAAAACTTAACCACATCACTTTCACACAAAGAAACCTGCCAAACATAAAGGAAAATGTTGGTTTTCTTAAGAAAGCAAAAAAAAGGGAGGGGGGACTACTTCCCTGGAACTTACTGATTTGAAGCACTTCTAGCAACTCTTTCAAGGAAACACCACTTGAGCTACAGTCTCCTACACTCTGAGTAAGCTTTCCTACATTTCTGCAGTAAACCCCTGCTAATTTTACAAGACCCTCTACTCAGCTATCTGAATAAGAAATTAGATTTTGCTGAAATGAATTTAAATTCACCTCTGCTATGACCTTTGCCTAGAATCTTTAGGACTCAGAATGTCTGAGAAGAGCAAAGAGCATTTTTTGTCAATCATAATGTATGGAACTACATGGCACTGAACTTGTAGAAACAGTGTAAACCAATTAAAAGTCTCCCAGATCACTGTCACCTACTTCTTTCAACCTCCTTGGGTACCACAAAATAAAAAGAAAGCCAGTCATTTGGAATAATTTTAAATATGAAACACCTGACCTCTTCTACAGTTTGTTTTTATTTCTAATTAAAATAAATCCTCTATTTGTGGAATATCTTTGAAGGTAAGTTATAACCATAGAAATCTTTTGTAAGAACCTTGGAAAATTTCCACAGAACTAGTTTACTCTTCTAAAAAGTATCTAAAACTGCACAGGACATTTTACTGTGATAAACCACTTCTGACAGTTAACTATTGACTATTAACTGTTAACCTCTGAACAAAGGGTCTCCATCTACTTTTTTTTCTTGACTTCCTATCCCACAATCCTTTGCTGCAGTTCTGGCGTCACTTCAAAGACCTGCAGCCCAGGAGGGGCTGCACTTATTCTGTTTCCTTCTTCCTCCCCCGCTTCTTCATTTATGCTTTTTTTTTTTAATTTGCCTCTTACAACTTGCCTGCCCTCGGTAGAAAAATGTCTAATCTCTCTATCTTCCCACAACTTTATAGTTTGCCTGATCATGTGCCTAACTCTTATTTCCTTTTTCAAGAAAAAGTCTCAAATTCAACCGATTGTTTAAAATGTCAAATTTGGTCTTACTTTTGGAACTACATCTACTTTACAATTTGGAGCCATATTTTAAGCAAAATAAAGAAAACTTAGCCTCAAATTACTAAACAATTTGGGTGATTATTCACAAAACAGGGCTTATTTGAGTCAAAGAATATAACAGCTGGAAAGAACCTTGAAAGCCTAGCCTACCTCCTCTGCTGAAGACAATAGGGTCATAAGAGCTACATATATTGTCCAAAATGTGGAGTTGTGTGCAAGAGGCACAGTGAACCTCTTCAGACCAGAACTTTCTGTTTAGACACCAGGATTTTCATGTGATGTGAAGAAACTTAACTCTCTGTCTTGGGTAATGGCTGCTAGAGAAACAATGGCTCTTGCCTGTCATTTTTGGACTGGAAGGGTAACCCAGAGACTTTTGCAATACCAAGCCCACCCAGAGGCCAGGATTTTGGATCACACTGTCTGCACTGACACATTTCTTTCAGTTCTTTCTCTGTTCTGAGAGAACAAACAACTACGCAAACCAATAATCTTCCCAAAAGATTTTATTTAAGTCTATAGAATTTTAAAGCAGTGGAGGCATGAAGTTTTGTCAATGTTTTGCACTTTACATTTCAGGAAACTGGTCTTGGTTAGTAAAGAAGTTGAGACCAGAGGCTAGACTTATGAATTGAATTTCTACTCACATATCTTGAGCATTACTCTGTATTACTAATAATGTCTCTGATTTGCAGTGTTCATGTGAATCTCACCCAATTACTTCTGAATTTCAAAGATGTAGGACATGTAATAATCGAGATGTCTCATAAATTCACTTTCAATCATTTAATTACTCCTAAAATAGTTTACAATTACAACTTCTCATGCAATCCCTACAAGTTTCACATATCAAATATCAAATTTATCACTCTTCTGGGCAATGGCATAAGCATGAAAAAATTCTTTTGTGCTGTACTTTAAGGAAAATATCCACTTTGGCTTTTTAACTTGTTTTTTTCCTGTGCTAACCATAGGGCAATATTGGTTTAGTTTTATTTTAAGAAATGTTCTGATAAATGGTTTTGACTAAAGGTTCAAGAATTTTAAGGAAAACAACTTGTCTCCTACTCATGTTTGTTTTCACCTTTGAGAACAAAGTCCCATGAGTCAAAGTTTATAGTCAATCAAAAAAGGGCACATTACTTTCCCATTTTAATGGTAGATCTGGGACCTTTAACTTTCCTGGAGGTTTTGCTTGCGGGTTTATACAGAGCAGAACTTCCTTAACACTAGTAATCAGACCCACAGGACACGTGTTAATTGTTCCTGACATGTAAAACTATCTACAGTATCTCAGCTAATAACGCCATTGCAGACATTTCACTTTTGAAAAGCACAGTATTGAATACAATTAGGTGTCTGTTGATTTACCTTCCCCCACTTCCCCAAGATATCATTCCAGTAATGTCAGAGTTCTAATTCCCAAGTGGCAACAAAAACTCTGAAACCAAGCAACCAAGTGTACACTATCAATGGCTGATTAGAGACGACTATTAAACCAAAATACATGGGAGCAAATTTTATTTGTGAAACTGTAGAAGCATATAAGTGATACAGTTTCACAACAGGTAAAAACTTCAAGTAAAACATTTAAAATCTCCCTAAAAAAATTAAGTCACCCCAAAGCAAGTTATCTTTGGTTATACTGACAATCCAGTGGCATTTATTTTATATCTTTACTTTGGCATTTGTTCCATCAATGAAAGTTCCTGTTTATAAGAAATAGAAACCTACTTCTGATTATCATAAGAAAAAAAGTGAGGAGACTGTTGAATGGGAAACATGGAGACCAGAAGAACTGATTGGAGACTGGTTGACCAGCCTGGGAAACTAATGGGGAACAAGGGGTCCAGGAGGCTGCTCCAATCCCACTTCAGTTGCCACTGATTTGAATGTGTTTTCCACCCACCCCTGGTCTCCTTACTACTTGCTCAGTAATCAGAGTCAAGAAGATAGTGGCTGATTGTCAAAATCTAAATCACATAGCTATTTCAGAGAAGGGGGAGGGAATGGCTGACCCCTTTACCAGTTGCGTGCCTGCCAGCTCCTTGAAACACCACACAGTAAGGCTTCACCGAAAAGGCACCAAAAACTAATGAAAGGAAAGTTGTGTAGTGGAATAAGTCTCTCTCTCCTCTGTTCTTCTTCTCTCTCTCTCTCTCTCTGTCTCTCTCTCTGTCTCTCTCTCTCTCTCTCTCTCTCTCTCTCACACACACACACACACTGTTCACCATGAATGTGGTTTCCTTTAAAAGCCTTTAAACTTGGGAAATAAGTTCTTTATTTCTGACAAAGTTCACTTTGAGCTTTGGAGATTCAAGATCTTGGATGGGAAGAAACACAGAAGTGTCTCACACCAATGTGTTTGCTACAGCAAGTGAGGCCATGAAATGCTTTGTAGGCTTCACCCAACTTCAGTCACGGGAAGAGATGCGGCAGCAGCGAAGTAATTAATCCTGAGATTTTGACCCTTCAAGCCAGAAAACAAGGTTCCATCATTTCCCAATTAACAGAGTATTTTCTTGGTTGATTCCAAAATAAATTTAAGTCAGATCTTTCTCACTTTTCACTGTAAGTGACTCCTGTCATCACATTGTTTAACTTTCTTTGAACAAGATATAAAATATGAAAGCAGTATTAGCATATGAGCATTTCACAAAATATGGCAAAAATGTAATTCAACCTAAAGTTTTAATTTTCATATTTTTACCATTTGAGTAAAATAAAGATCAACTTTTTAAAAACTCAAAATAATACTTTATTACATATTTGCTTACTAATATCCAGATGCCGCCCTACAACAAACAAAAAATAAAAGGTGTTTACATTATGAATTTTGCCAGATCTGAGCATATTTTCATAAGATCCTAACTTCAAAAACTGACCTTCACTGTAGAGTAAAAAAGTAGTAGTAACTGTAATCAGATTTACTTCTTTGAAACTTATTTCCTAGAACAGAGTGTGGTGACACATGCATGTACTCCCAGTATTCCTGAAGGCTGAGACAGGACACTTGCAAATTCAAGTACAGCCTGTGCAGTTTAGGGATTTAGTGAGACACTATTCCAAGATATAAAAAAAAATTTAAAGGATTGGGGATGTAAAACAATGCAAAGGATCTGGGTTCGAATCCCAGTTCTGTCAACAGAAAAAAAAGAAAGAAAAGAAAAAAAGAGAATTGTTTCCCATAGCAAATAATAATATAGCAATATGATGTATATTAGTAGATACTTCAAAATAAAACTTTTAATAAATATTTGCTCATTAAATGAATAATAATTAAATTCATATTATGCTAATGAAGACAAACACTATTTTTGTCGCTTTACATAAATTATCTCATTTAATCTTTACAATGAACTAGGACCTGGTCTGATACCCATTTTATTGATGAAAAAGCTGAGGATTAGAACAATTAAATAACTTGTCAAAGGTATAGCAAATGCAAGCGGTCTCACTGAAAATCTGTGGTCATCATAGTAAGTTATAATTCCTTTCTAGCTATGATTTTTCAAGAAAGATTACTGGAGCCCAGCGTGGTAGCACAGACCTGTAATCCCAGAATTTAGGAAGTTGATACAGGAGGATCGCTGTCAGTTCAATGTTATCCCACACTACATAGTGAGCTCAAGGTCACCTTCAATTACAAAATGAGACCTTGTCTCCAAAAAACCAAAAGAAAGGGAGGGAGGGAGGGAGACAGAGAGAGAGAGAGAGAGAGAGATTACTGGAAGTTTTCCCATTAATTTAATTTTTAAAATAAATTATCAGATCTTTGGAATCACTGAAATGATCCTCCACCTACACCAAAACTTGGATCAATTTCATGTCTACGGAGAAAAGAGAACATTTTTATTTATTTCTGAAAAGATACATTTAAATGTACGGTAATTATACATTTTCATCACTAACCAAATGACTTAGTAACTTCTTGATGCTGAGACAAAATAGGAAATGCTCAAATTTAAAGGAGGAAAGGTTTATTTAAGCTCAGAGTTTATAGGGGTCTCAGTCATAGTTAGCTGGTTCCAAGAAAGGGCAGCATGGCAAAAGCGCACCAGAGAAGAGAAACAGCCCCATGGCAAAGCAGGCAGGAGCCTGCGAAGCAGCAACAGCCTGCCTCCTCTCCCCCTTTATATTCCTTCCAGGTTGTATCCCTATTGATTGATGCCACTCACACCAGTTTGGGGCTTTCATTATTGACACCCATATCTATGCTAAACCAATTTAGTGGACTAATTCAGTACCACACACCCTTAAGCCCAGTATCACATGCTCTAGATCCAGCCAGCTCTGAACAACCCTATGTATGACCACATGAGGCTTTGAGGGGACATCAAGACACAAGCCACAACACTGATTATGTGAGTTTCATCTACTATTGATGTGAGTTTCATCTACTATTGATGTGAGTTTCCCCTACTATTGAAACCCCTGTGAGGTTTTTGCTTGGAGTGCAGAGGTTGCTCCACATAGCACAATTGCAGCTCTGATTGTCCTTTGGTATCTCCGGGACACTGACTCCAGGATCCCCTGAGGAAGCAGAAATCTCCAGGTCCTCGGGCTCCTTATATAACATGGTATGGTACGTCCTTAACTGTATACATGCTCCCATAAATTTTAAATAATCTCCAGATTACTCATAATGCTGCATAAATAATTGTTGTACTCTATTGCTTAAAGAATAATGATAAGAAATAAGGCTCTACATGTTTGATACAGGCAAGATTTTTGTTTAGAATGTTTTCAGTCCATAGTTGTTGGAGCTGTGAATGCAGAATCCACAGATATGGAAAGCAGACCATACCTAAAAAAATAAGCATAATTTGATGTCTTGGAATGTTGGGTGTGTCCATATTGGCCTGAGAGAGTGAAGCAATCTCAAAAGATGTCTCCTTTATACCCAGAGAAGAGTTTAATGAATAAAAGAGTTAAATCCGGGGTGTGCAGTGAATGGTAGATTAAAGTGCCAGTGAAAGAGGGCCCACACAGCCAGTCTTTAAAACAGCAAATGCATGTGTTTTAAGAAACGAACTGAACAGTGTTGAAGAGCACAGCAGACACTAAAAGACTTTCCACAGACTAAAGTTATTGGGCCCTGTTACAAACTCTTTACTTCCACCATCAGTTACTGCATTCATTTGTGCCATTGAAGCTTCCACTCAGAGCAACAGGAACAAAAATGATGTTTACATTTTACCAGTGTTTTATTTTCAATTAAACATCTTGGCTGCTATTTACATAGTTGAATGGCATGGCATTTCTACCATGCAATTTGATGTAATTTCTTTGTAAATATTTCTCCAACGAGGGACCTAAGTTCAAGTTAGTTGTGAAAATGTCACCAAAAATAAAATAAACTTTAATTTAACCTTGATCACAAATTATTGTTAAACTAAAGCTAAAAACCTATGAAAATGAAAAGCCAGAGGAATTAACCAAGATGTATACATCTTAGGAAGTGACTTGCTTTTACCGCTTGGGCTTTCGAGGGTTTAAGTTGCCTAAGGTTGATCAGAGGAGGTGAAAAGTGAAGCTGCAGAGGGCATGCGTGAGGAGGTGGCCAGGCTCTTTCCCCTCCAGGGACAGAAGGTCCACCCTGAAATCAGTCATAATTGCAGAAGTTCTCAGTTCTCACTCATAGCTGCTGCTTCCTGACAGCCTCCTCTGCCAGAGATCATTCATCGTGGCTAGAAATCTCTTATTCTTTTTCCATCTGAAACTTCCAGGGCCAGGCTAGAACAAAAATAAAATGCAAGAGATTCTACTTCTTTTTTTTTCTTTTTTCTTTTTGCTTTCTACCCCAGAATATTCTCTTCCTATTACAGCACCTTCTTTTGGATTATAATACAGAAGCCTAAGTAAATTTTAAAAAATGCTTTAGACTTGTCATTTTTAACCTTGACTTTTCAGTGTCTTCTTAATTTCCTGCATTCTGACAGAGAATTCTGAATTTACGAGAAATGGGCTCTTGTGTAAAGTTTATTTTTTTATGTACGTAGTGTAAAACCCAATAACCAGAATTATACAATGATTTGAAAGATTACACAGATGCCCAAAAAAAATTAAGACTCTCCCCTCCCAAAAAAAACCTCTTCATGATTTGAAAGATGCCAGAGATACAGGCATCCTGACATAGTCATTTACAATTTAGTATGGATTCCTTTATTAGATTAATTCCCTTTGACAGTGCTAAGTGCAATAAAAGAATAAAAATTTAACAGAGAAAAGAGAGAAATCATTTTCAGGTAAGAATGAGATGATGATGTCAAAAAAATTCAATCATTTCCCAATTTTTCCAATTTACCAAATTTTCCTGGTTTAGGGAAAATAAGCTAATCCTTCCCTTCTGTGTTGAGTTCAATGGACTCCAATGCCTTCAGCAGTGAGTCAGGTAACAAACTACACAGAATCAAATATGTGAAGTAATAATGGACCAAGGAGCTGCTGGTTTTTTACACCTGATGTGGTCTAACGTGAATGAAGTTCTGTGCAAGAATAATTTTGTTCAGGAATTGAATGAAAACACAATTCAGTACCTAGTAGTGTTTATTAAGTCAAAAGGACCTAGAAAGAATCCACGTGAGAGGATTCTTAGGTTCTAATTTGTGTACATTTTTCCGATGATGATAATGGTGGTTATTTTGGCTACTTAAAGAAGTTTCCTGCAGTAAGAAATGAAAATTGGAAGCATCTGACGAGGGTGCAGCTAGACAGAGACAGAGGCAGAATGTCAGCTCACACGTCTGGAAGCCCCACAACGGAAAAGCAAAGTGTTCATCACCAACATCCAAAATAAACAACTTTAAGACATAAAACTTTTATGCAATGGAGAACTACTCAGCTATAAGGAAGGAAAACCTTGAGGCGCTTGTAGGTAAACGGATACAACTTGAGATCATGCTCAGGGGTAAAATGTTTCAGAACCACTTAGGTAGCAGAGTGCCTCCCTAATCTAAAAACTAGAGGAGTTAGTGGGATACAAAATGTACAATGCACCCTGGGAAAGTGAAAGGGGAGGAATGGTCTAAAAAGGGAAGGCAGTGGGCATTGTTAATCCTGTATCATGATTTGAAACTCATATTGTATTCATCACTCTATTTAGTTTGCTTATATTCTGTTCCAGTTTGTCTACTTGTACTAGATTTGATGGCATAGACAGCTATTCCAAAGATAGTAGGATATACTATGGTAACCATTTTTGATTTCCTATTAACTTGATTTGAAGCCCTGCATTGCTTTCACTGCCTTGTTTTGACTGTTTTGTTTGATAGTATCAAGTCTGAGGGTATAGGCAACTACTTTGAAGACAATAAGATTCGCTAGGATACCCATTCTGGTTTGACCTTCTTTTGAAGTCCTATAATGTCTCCAATGTTTTGTTTCTATTGATTTTATTCTGTACTATTATGTTCAATTTTATTATGCCTGATGATATGGGCAATTCTATTGAAGATAACAAGTGACATTATGGTAACCATTGTTGATCACCTTGTATTTTGGTTTTAAGTCATATACTATGTCCATGCTTTTGCTTTGACTGACCTCATTTTGTTTTCTCTCATTTGATTTTATTCTCTTCAAAATAAAAAAAGAAACACAACTTTAAGTTATTGTTTTCATGCCTTGAAGTAGGCACTGCCACTTCCAGTGCCTACCTCAGAGTGGTATTATGAATATTAATCATGTTAGTGCCTTACAGATACTTTGAAGATGAAAAGAATTAATTACTATCCAGCCATGAAGCAGCAGCCAAGACATCCATAAGAATTACAGCAAAACAGGAAGGAGGCACTACCGAGAAACTTGGAAGTCATACAGCAGCGTATTCATGTTCTTGCAAACCTTTTAATAATGAAAGCCTGTGAACTCCTCTTCAAATGAAAAGAAGCCCAACTGTGTCTTTAATTAGATCATCCTATTGGTGCACACATAGTGATAAAGAAGATTTAATAAAGCATTTGTCTTTTTATTACTTTGATTTGATGCAACATGTCTGTTCACTCAAGCAAGATATTTAACTTCAAAAGAGGTCTTGTCCACTCTCCCCTCTGGACAATAAATAACTCCTAGGGGTGTGGAGAGAAAAATATATTTTGAGCATCGCTATGCTGCTGAGTGACGAAAAGATTCATCCTTTTATTCTACTGTGAACACAGGTCTTTGATTAGTCCTTTACTTTTCTCCTGTAACTAGTAGAATTGGTAAGAGCTTAACTGTTGCTATTTATTAATTAATACACATAATTTTGAAAACGGTTACTCAACAACCACTGTAAGAGTCCCTATTTTATGTAATGCTAGATATGCCCACTAGTCTAAGACTCTTAGGAATAAACGGAATTAAGTCCTAAAACTGCTAGCATAGATTTATCTGTATCATGACCCTGTATATTATCCATGCATCTATAATTAGATTCAAAGCTTGAATTTAAGATTGTGTCCAGGCTCAGCCTGAAAAATCATGAATAGAATATTTGGGAGGTCAAGGAATTAAATTTTGAGATTTTAAGTAGTCTTAACAATGATATTAGCAAATATAATCTGATTCTACAAGCAAGAAAACTTTAGACAAACCCATCCAAATAATCTGGTAGACACTGAGTAAGCAGCCTGGATAAAAATGAGGGAAAAAAACCAGACAAGCAGAGGAAGCTGAAAGAATGGGAGTGCGAGCAATCCAGTCAATTAATTGTCTAACTTGCCTCGATCCAAAAGCTATTGTGACTTGTTTGTCTTTAACAAAACTTTGGCTGTATTAACTAATCCCTGATATCTCTCAAAAGCTGGTTAAATCCTCAACTAAACAGAAAATAGAAATAAGTGTTTCAGATGACCCCATAAGATTCACTTATAATTTTTAAAAATCATAACAGAATTTCTAAGTGATTTCCTAAAACCTAGGCATGACATAAATTTTTTTTAATTTTATTTAAAGAGAAAAAAAAGCAAAACAGAAAAAAGGGTAGAAATAATACAATTTCAAAAAAATTAAGAAATCACTACTTGATAAATTACATATTGTCTTCTTAGAAATAGTTGTTCATGTTACAAAATTCAGGCATACAAAGTGAACAAACAGTGAGGCTGTAAACAGTTCTGTTCAACGATCCAACAAAAACTTGGTAAATATGGTTATCAATCCCACACACTTAAACATATATGCTGTTATATCCTTTAGCGCATTTTCTTTTCCTCCTTTTGCTTTTTAAGTACATTATATGTCTAGTTATATCATGTTTCAGCTTGCTCAGTACCTTATTGATCTGTTTTGTTGTTGTTATTTCCTTTTTAATCATCTTATATAATTCTGTTGTTTTGTTTTTGAGTTTCTTGTCATCCATGTCACATGGATCAGCTTTGATGGAGTTGGGAGTTTTTGGAGGTATTTTGTTACCTTGTTTTCTCATGTTCTATTGTTTTATTTTATTTAATTTTCATTAACTTGGAGGCAGTAATATACAGCAAAACAGGATGGAATAAAGCCAATTGAGACAGTATAGTGAAATTGGCACAGAACATCACAGCAGGTCACCAGGACAACAATAATAGGCACCATTGTATATCTCATTATCTTCAAAATAGTTGTTCTTCTATCAGGTACAGCAAAATCAAAAGAAATACACAACATTATAGAACACATCAAAACAGAATATTGAATAGAGCAACACCGTTAATCAGGACAAAGCAAAACAGCGATAAAAATATCTGGCTTCAGAGATAGTAGAAGGAAACTCCCCCCACTTGCTTTACCACATATGGTCACCTCCCAAGAGACACCCAGATCCCTGGATCCCGATTGTTGGGGGCGGGGGATATGGTATGTTTGATTCTAAGCCCGTGCCCTGGTAGGCAGCAGGCTGGTTACTGGTTGGCTCAGCGCCCTAAGTTCCAACATGGCGCGGATCTCAGGAATCGCTGTTGCTTCTTGCTTCCCTACCCTGGGGTGGCCGCGGCTTGCCAGACCACAGTCACTTACCAGGATGTCAGGCTTGTTCATGACATAAATTTTGTAAGAATAATTTCCACCATTTCCCTTCCACAAAAACCCATGGTTTCTACATTTTCCAACCTGAATTCCTACTATATTTTCATTCTTTTGCAATCAGAGAGGCTTGAATTCAAATTCCAATTTTATCATTAATCAAGGCTTCTGTTTCCTTATTGGTAAAATAGGAAATGATCATACAGCTCCACTCAAGTCCTCCAAGTTTGACCAGCATCTCATTCACTATGAATTTGTATACTTTCCTACCACTTTGCCTGCAGTCATATGCACTCAAGATTACATCTAGTAAACTGCACTTGTCAGATGAAAGTGTGTCCTTATCTATTACTCATAAATTCTCCAAATGCAAGTACCCATTCATTTGGAGAGATTTAACTGGAAGTTTGAAAGTATGCAAACACAGCCTAAGCTGGAATTTTCTGGAGAATAGCATATATAACATCGAAGAACATGATCTGAATCACTTGAATCTCTTGCAACTAGAAGGGTGAGGTTCACAACCAAATGTACCCACTAATGCTGGACAGTTCCTGGCAGTCAAGCTCCTACTATAGAGGACAATTCAGGGTCCTCCTGGCAGACAAAACGTGACCTAGCAATGGGCTCCGTCACTGCAAGTCCATCTGTCCAGTGCCATGAGCATGGCCAGACAGCCATGCAAGCAAGGCACTGACATCTGAGGCAAGGGTCCAAAAGAGGGACTTGAAAGATAAGGATGTGGTCTCACCTGTGATTATGTACCAGAAAGCAACCCAAGCCAGCTTAAGTGGAGAGAAGTTTTTTGAAGGAACTGAAGCATCGGATGGGAGGTGGATCCTTCAGGTCCTAAAAACCTATCAAGAACCCATGCAGGATGCTAGGGGTACGGTCCAGGGGTAGATCTTGTACTTAGTGTATTCTGAGTTAGCTGAGTTCAATTCCCAGTAGGCCTCCCCCCACTTAAAAAAAGAATTGAGTCAAATTCTCTGTCTCTCTCTCTCTCTCTCTCTCTCTCTCATACTCTCTCTCTTGTTCTCTCTCTCTCTCTCTTGCTCTCTCTCTCTTGCTCTCTCTCTCTTGCTTTCTCTCTCTCTTGCTTTCTCTCTCTCTCTTGCTCTCTCTCTTTTGCTCTCTCTCTCTTGCTCTCTCTCTCTCTTTCCCTCTTTCCCTCCATCATGAAAGATCATAATCCAGAAGTACTTAGATGCAGCCACTTTCAGGGACTGATTCTACAGCAGCCACTTTCAGGGACTGATTCTACCTGCCCAGAAGAGATTCTGAAAGTTTCTCCTTGGATCAGATCATGCTAACATGACTACCCGAGGCCCAAGCCCGTGCTGAAGGTAAAGTTCTCCGGAAATGAGGTCATCATCAGGGTCATCACCATAGCTGTTTCAACAGCAGTACAGATCACAAACCCTGGAACAGCTAACACCTAACACAGACCGGTGCTGAGGCTCAGCACATGGTGACTGTAGCAGCAGAGCTATTCATACATCATCCGCATTGAGTAAACTGAGTTCTTAGGACAAAACCTGGAAGATGGAGAACAAGTAACCCCAGACACAGAGAGCAAAGGATACAGTTTTGCAAGCCTAGCAGACTTACCCATCTGTCGTATTTATGGGGCTCAGAATAAGAATGTGAATGAGGGCTTACATATTATATTCTACATATTTAAGATTACAAAGAAACATGAAATCTATTAAATAAAACATTTGGTTCTCTTGGTTTGACAAATGCACCTTAGAAGGCCAGGTTCTGATCTAGAAGCCTCAGGTGTCTTGGAGGTCACATTATAACATGACAGCAGGAGACAGCTGCCGCGACACACTCCCCTCCTCTTCCCCTTCCTCAGCACTTCATAGGCCCAACTGTATGGGGACAGCATCCCGCAAATCCAAGCGCGCCACACCCTTCTCAGACAGCCACCCCTTGGGCCCAGCTTCAAGAAGCACAGAGCTTGGAAAGGGGCCATTTGAGGAAAGTGCAATACCTCAGTTCACAGACGCTTCTGTGGCAAACAATTTGTTCCGCAAATGAAAGTGTTCAGCCAAATCTTACTTCCATTCACAACTCTACGTTGGGTGATGAACGTGAGCATGGCCATCCTTGGCACACGGACACAGCCATCTTCCCCAAACTGGTGGAAAAGTTAAGTTCGTAAACCAAGGTATCCTTGTGTCTCAGAACACCGGAGCCTCAGGTAGTCCAAGGTAAGGTTTCTCAACTGCTAGGCTACTCACATTGATACTGGAGAAGAAAAGAAGAGGATTTTCCATGTCTTCTAGCTATTTAGCAGCCTCCCTCTACCTACCAGACACTAAAATCACTGCTACCACCCCTGAAGTCGTTAACAACACAGTCTCCTGATATTGCCAAATATCTCCTACAGGGCAAAAATGCTCTGGTTCAGAACTGCCAACTTAGAAGAGAAGAGCTTGTGTTGGGGCATGAGGGGGCCCGGGGAGGCACTGATGCAGATGGGACAGAGTTGGAAGTATGGAGGGTCTTTGAAGCACAGAGACAGAATAGGGGATACAGTGCATCTGGCTCTATGTTGACTATTTTCACAGAATTTTTTTTTATCTTCCTTATAACTTAGCTGTAAGTACTATTAACCCATCTTATGGATGAGGAAACTGAGTCTTGTGGAAGTTAAGCATTTTGCTGAATTTCATACCTCTAGAAACCAACAGAACCAATCATCAAATTTGTCTTTCGAGTGTTATTTTAAGATGGAATTAACTTAATAAAAAGCCAATAAGACTCTCAGTTCTTGAAGTGACCCTAACAATAAAGTAACCCAATTCTATCAGGCATAGAGCAGATTTTTTGGAATTTGGGAAATAGAGCACAGTGATAAAAATAAAACAGACAGTATTTTCTTCTGCTTAAAAAAACACCCAAGGCATAAAAAGAAAGCTATTCCTGGTTTTAATACCAACACTAATTTTTAAATTACATGTGAGTAGAAAAAAAATCCATATCCCTTATTCTCTAATGTTTTAGTTGATGGAGATACAATAAGAATCTGCTTCTTGAAACCAGGAAATATTTTACATGTGAAATTAGGCAAAGAATAATATTATAATACGAAGGTATATATCTAGGCAAATAGTGGCATAGAAGCACCCAGCTGCATTTCTTTAAAGGCAGGAGGCATATTTTTTCTTGTTTTGAATCTACTATAGTATATAATACATTTAAAAAGCCTTTAGCCAGGCATTGTGGCGCTTATTTATAATCGTAACTCTCAGGAGACTGAGGCAGGAGGATTGCCATGAGATCAAGATAGGACTGAACATAAGGAAACCCTACCTCAAAAAAATGTTTTAACTGTTTATTGAATGAATGAATGAATGAATGAATGAATGACATCAGGTATTTTTAGATAACTTTAGTTTAAGAAAACACACCTTGTCACTCACAAGAGGAGTTTTTAGATGATTGACTCAAAGTTTAGTTTTAACTATATAAAATCAACCTAAGAAAGAACCTTGCAGTGTGTCACACTTAAAAGTTTTTAAACAAAGTTTGTGTTTGATGCACAATTCACATTAAGCAACCTATCCAGGCAAACTAAATAAGCATGTGGCATCATAAAGCTGAAACACATTAATAAGTACATTTGCATGCACTGGACCAAGGGTAATAGTACACAAGGTCAAAGGTGAAACAGTTGGAGGCTCTGGTTTAATAGCAGACCTCAACTATTATTTAAATGTCACCAAAGTCAGTGTTCGTCTTCAAAATGGTATTACCGTAGGATTAGTGTCCTAAGCCTTGTTCCAATTTATGGTGAATCAGGGAAAATGATTCTCATCAGCTTGGTCCAATGCAGGAGAAGATTGATTTTCCTTTACATTCAGTCTGCTTTTATGAGTTTTCCAGACCCCACCTTTCCCAGACTGCATCATGGATGGAAACTGCCAGATCTGTTTGGAAGCCATATGTGAACGGTGAATCTGAAAGAGTTACGGCTCATTGAGAAACCAATGGAGAAAATCCTTCCAAGTCTTCCTGCAATTGTCAGAATCGCCAGTGGCTTCAACCCCAACCACGGAACAGGTGCAGACCCTGCCAGCCCAATCCTTCTACCCAGCCTGGTAAAGAGAGAAGCCTGGAGAAATGGGCTAGAGGAGTGCACCTTGCATCTCTATCAGTGTCATTTGCCTTTGATAAATGAAAAGTACAAAATTCTGAAGCTCTTCTAATCCTTAGTATACATATCTTCGTTATCATTAGTTCTAGTAAGTATGCATCTGAGCAATGAGCTGAATACAGTAGACGTGGCACCTCATCTCACTTGCTACTCCCAGAGCTGCATAAGGTTGATATTACCATACCTATTTTAAAAATGAAGATCAGAGTACAGGCCCCTAGAGTTAGTGAGGGTCACCTGATTCCTGGCACCTCCTTCTCCACAGTGAATAAATGGAATGGTTTGCAGAAGACAAGAGATGAGAAGGTTTCAAGACAGGAGGGAAAACAGGAGGGTGAAAAATAGTAAAGTATGCTATGCGCATGTACAAATCTGCCAGATGAAACCCACTGTTATGCATAATATGCACTAATGAAAAATCTTAAGGGCATTGGTTTCATGTGCTAAATACTGCTTAATATGAACAGAAGTATTATGATGTGGCTCAAGGGCACTGAAGATCTCAGGCCCTTAGGTGCCTTAGGACACCCAGGTGGGCGAGGTATGCCAGGGCAAATGTCCAACATCCTCCTAATGAGAGCACTGTCTGTCTTTGGCAAAGCTCTGTCCTCTTTGGAGCTTTGGATGTACCACAGGAGTGACTTTCCAGTAGAAGTCAAAGCCTTTCCTACCACAAAGAGGTCAGCGAGGTGACAGAGGACGTCATCAAGACCAACACTGTGAACCTCTAAGCCTGTCTGAAGGGAGTGCTGGAAAATAGCAGGCCAGGTGAACAGAGAGAAGCAGCCATTCCTGTGCTCCAGTCCTTTCTGTGTCCAAGGCCTCTGAGAATTACTGTAATTTTAAAAAGGAAATGAACTGCTAGTTGTGCTGGGGATTGTGGGTTTGTGAATAGTGTGGGAAGCTCCATGAGGCCCCAGAGAATCCACAATAAAAATATGTCAGAAAATAAACACTATGTGGTAAAGAATTACTAAGATCAGAGATCCTACTAAGATCTCCAGAAAGAGAACTCTCAGGACAGCCAGGCCTGTCACCACTAAGTGTTAGGAGTAGGCACTGTCTCTTCTTCCTTTCCTCATTTGATTTTGATCACATGACACAATAGCAAATACCTGGCCTTGGGCCACACCGATGCTTAATGAGGTAATGCAAAAATATACTAAGATTGATGCCACACAGCAAAATATAGCTGAGTGCTTAATCAATGGCAGCACATTTCATTTTTGCTGTAGACGCAAAATATGCTGCAGGCCAGGGATATAGCTCAGCGGTGCAGTGTCTTCCTGGCAAGTACAGTGTCCTTAGTTTGATTACAGATACAAATATGTATGCTGCATAACTACTATGTTCTACATAACTACTGTTTGCTGCATGATTACTATTAAGCACTTTCATAAATTTCATAAATTTTTTGTCCTCAAAAAGCCTATGCGGGGGATAATAGTATTAATCCCTAATACAGAAGAAATTTGTTAGGAAAGAAGCTATATGATTTTTCCCAGTTTCCACACAGATAAAGATTCTGAACTGAGGTTTTGGTTTTGTTTTTTGTAGGGTTGGTTTTTCTTTTCTTTCTTTTCTTTTCTTTTCTTTTCTTTTCTTCTTTTCTTTTCTTTTCTTTTTGCAGTACTAGAGATTGAATCCAGTGTCTCAGGCATGTTACCTAAGTGCCCTAATACTGAATTACATAACCAGCTCTTTTTATTTTTTTCATTTTGAGACAGGCTCTCATTAAGTTACCCATACCTGCCTCAAATTTGGGATATTCCTGCTTCAACTTCCCAACTAGCTGGAATTACAGGTGTACAGGGACGGAACTGAGTTGTTGGTTTTAAAAACTCTTACTCTTTTTATTTCAACATCATTACAGTTCTGCAAAACAAAGAGTTCACAAGAACTTTGCAAACAAGTATATAGAAAAGGTCATTACAAAATGTGGCTTTGATGCTGACATAACCTCTGTGTAGGTTCAGGTTACTAACATGAGTAATATCTGGTACCCTTAGGTCACATGAAAGTAAAGATTTACCTTTATATTTTTAAAAATTATTGTTGAAGAAGCTGGAATGGGCTACGAAGATCAATGGTCAGGTCATTCTATGCAGTCCCAATTTACCTGAAAATCTGGCCTTATTTCCTATGGTCATTTCTTCCAATGAAGTCTCTTGTTTTCGATAGCTAAGGCACACACAAACCATACCTACATAACGCACATAGGTGTACATAAACTAATTGGATTTGAGCAACAGTAAAGGACAGTAGGATTCAAGGATGACTCTTGTTTTTGTATTTTTAAGGTTGGAATTAGCCTAGACTAATTTTTTAAATTAATTTCCAAGTTTCAGTAAACTTTAAACATCCTCTGCTAAAAAAAATTTACACAAGGATAATAAGCAAAACTGACACCACCACCAATAACACACACAACCCCCAAATATGATTGGGGAAAACAATTAAAGAGCTTCTAATATGCATTTTTACACTACTACAGACATTAGAAATGAACTCGGTGTATGTTACCATCTGAACTGATTTTTCAGGAAAAGTACATAAAAATATTTTTGATCAGGAGTTAAAATTTATGTTACAAGTGAGCAGGTTTTTAGCCTGATGTTTACACTGGAAAATGTTGTGCTTCTTATCACTATTCTTTGCTAGCATATTAAACACCCACATCCCTCCTGAAGTATTTGGAAAACAACTGGTCCTAAAGATTGAATATATGCTCTCCGACAAGAAGTTAACTTTCGCAGGGAGAAGTAGGAAGGACAGAACAGGGCGAGGGTCCCTTTGGAGGGTAGCGTGTGCTAGGGGAGTGCTGGTAAGCAGAGAGAGAGTCCAGGGGAAAACATACTCTTGAGCTACAAAAAGGCTTTTCAATTTGTAACAAAAATCCAATTCAAGTTACAAATTAACCTTTTCTTAGTTCACTAATAGTCTGAAAATAATGTCTACAATAAGCCAAAAAATAAAACCATTCAATTAAGACATTAAAAATATCAATTTTTTAATGAACTAAGAACTTTCTGGTGGTAAGTGTAGAATGGCTCTTTTGTTAGTTTGTAAAATAAGTCCAGGAAATATTTTGATAGATTAATACTCAAATGAGCAGCAAGTTAAGTTAAATTTTTCCTGCACAGCAGTACAATCTGCTTTATTGAGCACAAAACAGAAAGTCGCAAAAAATATTCACTGGACAACAATCTCTACACTGTTAAATTGTAGCAGGTGGAATTTCAGCTTGCCAAAGGCTCAAAATTAGGAAACTACTCTTCCAGCCATCTCCAGACTGCTAACTCTTTATTTGGTGAGTTGAAAACTGTAGGAAGATTGTCCATAAGTATGTGATCAGATCTTGAAACAATCTTTTGTTTTCTACTACATTCCAAAGTCTTTATGGAGGGCAAATAACTCAAGAGTACATTATAAAATGGATAAAGGAGGACTGATGGAACATCGGTAAATGTTAATCATGAGATTTATGAAGGCTGAATCTTGGCTTCTTCATATTCATCTAGTTTACCCAAAAGACAATAATGAAAACTACTAGACACATCAAAGAAAAGAGGCCTCTTTATTGGAGAGAATGAAATAAAATAACCAAGCCACATATGTAGGTTTGCTTTACTATAGTTATTTTCTTTTATAATGTTTTAAATATTATATGCCATTAAACTACATAAAGAATTTTTTATCCTTATTGGACACCAAAAAAATAACCATAAATGTTATATTAACTCAGTGAGCCATGAAGAGATGAGCTGTAAAACATTTAATATAGGACCACAGTTGTTATTCACAATTGAATAATGAATTGCGTGTCACACAATGTATGATAGTTATCTGTGCTGCTGAAGTTATAGCTGAGGAATTATTGGTCTCCCTTATCTGAAAGACCAAATGTAGTGTGAGATCAAAGGAGGCAATAATTGTGCAGGAAACAACGTCTTTTAAAAAATTCCTCTGAGCATGATAAACTGATTTATAAAGTTCAAGATTAGTAAGTACTAAGTATCACTTTATATTACCCAAGTTGGATCAAACTTTTGGCAATATTTTCATGAATATTTGCAGCAGAAGCAAACACTTCAAACAATTAACAAATTGTCAAACTAGCAATTCCTCCTTGAGATAACAAAACAAAACAAAACAAAAGGCACATGAAGTTAATTTCAGCCATTTCCAATGCATGAGGAAAGTCCATACAGTAAGTGCAGTATGATTACACAAATTTATTTCATTGAAAAGAGAAAATGATCCATGAAATTTACCCCAGAAGCCACACATACCAAATTAGATCTCTACAAGCAAAGTCAACAAGAGGGGAGTTTCAGCTCCCGCTCAATAATGACATACAGTATTTCTGGAATCAACATATCTGGCAACTCCTAAGTGTAGGCACAAGAAACCCTTAAAGCATATTAAGGTACAAATCAACAGCCGCTCCCTGAAATAGGTACTAAGCTAGATTATTTCCCTTCTTTACCAAAGCATGCTAACAAAGAAAACTTGGAATTCATTAACAACTGATTTCAGGACATAATTTACTACCAAATTTAAAGACCTACAGAGGCAGAAAATACTGCATGACTTTTTCATATTGCCTGGGCTTCTCTGGTAAAAAGTTTCCCTCAAAAATTCCTCACTCAAAGCTCAATTAAAGGCATGCAAAAAAACTATCATACAAAGCTCTAGAGACTGTTATTAACTATCTAGACATTTAAAACTCAGTGTTTGCAAAGAAGAAAAAAGAATACTAACAATGGTAAACTCTGGCTGAGATTTAAAGGGATTTTGGGTGTTTCTTTATGTTTTCTTTATTTTCCTAGATAAAGAACACATTACATTTCCTGATTATAAAATCAGAAGACCAAAAATTTTTAAGAAACATCCACAAAGAGGACTTGAAGTGTAGATAATAAAGGATTTTTCATTCCTCACTTTACTTATATTTATGTCTCCTTTAGCAAATGCAACCATGTTTACCATACTTTCCATTTCTCTCTGTTGGCTCTTTGTAATGTTCTAGGAGCACTGGGGTCTCATTTGTTTTGCCTACAATAGAAAAACATCTCTGAAAATATTATCATTCAGTACTAGGTCTAGTAAACCAAAAGAGAATTTAATCTCCCACCTATGGGTACAGGCTAGTGCCATAGTAACCATTACTTTTCTCCTGGTTTAAGTATCTAATCTAATTTAATCATTTACCTTTCTGTTACCTAACAATACAATTTAATATTAAGTAATTGTATGTAATTACCATCCTACAGGAAAACAATCCTGAAACAAACTACTTTTTTAAAATACTGGGTGTTGAACCAGGGTGGTGTTGTTGCTGCTGTTGTTGCTGTTGTTGTTCTGGGTTACATCCCCAGTCATTTTTTATTTTTCTGACAGGGTCCCACCAAGTTTCCCAGTTGTCCAGAGTGTGAACCTCCTGCTTCAGCCTCTCAGAATGCCATAGATTCAAGAATGCAAAATCAACTATGAAGCAGAAGTTTGCTTTATACTAAATAATTTTATGTCTGAATGATATTACTGTATCTTTATCTTCAGTGTTAGACACTTTAGTACACATAGTATAAAATTTGTCTTATCTCTGAAGCTCTCCCTGACACTCACTCACAGATGTTTCTAAATTTCTTTAGCCCTGTTTTGCTGTTTGCTTATCTGTTCCATGAGAACTACCTTCTACCTTGTACTAGGTGTGCATGTGTGCATATGTGTGCATGTGTGTGTTTATGTACGTGTGTGTGTGTGTGTGTATGTGTGTGTAACCACATATAGTATATACATGTGTGTGTATACTAATCCACTCAGGAAAAGTTTAGAGAGATGTATAGTCTGTCTAAATCCTATTTTTCCAAATGGACTGTGAGTTTTTCATGTCATTTTGCAACCCCTTTCTTCCAACAGCCCCTCTCCTGATCTCAGCATCTGGCACCACACCCAGGAAATATCTCTTGATTGGTTGACTTGAAGGACTAAGGTAGGACCTCCACTCCAAGTCTACTAACCAATCATATTCAACTAAGTCCAACCACAGCCCTACTGGCATAACTTAGGAGAGAACATGGTGGGATCAAAAGCCTTCCAAGTGGGGAGTCAGAACTTCAAAAACCACTTTCCAATTCTATTTCTCAGTACTGATGTCCCTTTCAACAAGATATTTAACCTTCTGGGCTTCAGTTTCCTCATCTGTAAAATTAAAGTGCCAGATGAAGTAAACTTTTAAGTTCTGCTCCAGCTCTTAAACACTATTACTCTGGGTATCCAAAACTTTGCTTACAGCTACACTGTTCAAGACATTGGCCACTAGTTAATATAGAGCCATTTAAATTCAAAGCTCTGACTGGAGATTTAGCTCAGCGGCATAAGTGCCTGCCTGGTAACTATGAGGTCCAGAGTTCGATTCCCGATACAAAAAAAAAAAAAAAAAAAATTCAAAACTCTAAAATTAAACAAGATGTTGGAACTTGGGGGAGAGATGAACAAGAAAGCAACAAGTCCTCCCTCCTTGTAAGCGGCGGCACAAGCAAGCAGTGGGCATGCCAGGAAGAGAACAAGTCAGTGTCTCCTGTGAGCCTCCCATCCCCCCCAACCCCACCCCCGTTTAGCAATTGGAAGGTGTCGAGGTCAGCCAGAGTTGATAGCAACTAAGGCACATAAAGCAACTAAATGCTTGTACTGTCGGGTTGATTATGAGACCAGAGGTCTCAGCATCTACTGGGAGGATGACATATGCAATATAGCAAATCTGGAGGATTTCTTTCTATCTTCTCTTTGAAGGCAAATATTATTTTCACTGTTTTGCTTTGTTCTGACCAATTGTCTTGCTCTATTCAATATTCTGTTTTTATTGGTTTTATAGTGTTCTGTTTTTGGTTTGATTTTGCTATACCTGAATGAATGGACAACTGTTGTGAAGATAACAAGATAGACTATGGAACCTATTACTGTTATCCTGGTATCCTGCCCTGAAGTTCTGTACCAATTTCACTGCATTGTTTCAATTGGCCTTGTTCTGTCTTGTTTTGTTGTATTTTACTACCTTCAAAATAAAATAAAATATAAAATAAAATAAAATAAAATAAAATAAAATAAAATAGAAAACCAGTCAGCGGATCCTGATATCCAGCCATGGTGGAAATTAGGTGGCTGCACAAGAAAGCAATTCTCCCGCCCTCTAAGAGCCTCCGGCGCAAGCCAGGTGGAGAACCAGTCAGTGGCTCCTGTGAGCCTACCGGCATGCGGGCTGAGAATAAACATCCAACCCCCCACCCCCATTAGCAACTGGGGACAGAGGTCTGAGCATCTCTTGGGAGGATGACCAGTATGCAATATAGCAAGTATGGCGGATTTCCTTCTATCTTCTGTTTGAGGGCAAATGTTGTTTTTACTGTTTTGTTTTATTATGATTAATTGTTTTTCTCTATTCAATATTCCCTTTTGATTGGTTTTATAATGTTGTTTTTGGTTTGATTTCACTATACCTAATTGACTGGACAACTATTTTGAAGATAATGAGATATACTATGGTGCCTGTTACTGCTATCCTGGTAACCTGCTGTGAAGTTCTGTACCAATTTCACTGCATTGTCTCAATTGGCTTTGTTCTGTCTTGTTCTGTTGTACTTGTACTACCTTCAAAGTGAAATTTAAAAAAAAATTAAAAATAAAATAATTAATAAAAAAAATTAAATTAAACAAAACTTAAAATACACTGCATTAGCTGCATTCCCAATACTCACCATGACTGTTGTATTGGCTACTCTATTGTACAACAGATACGGAAATTTTCTATCATTATCAAAAGTGTAATTGGGCAGACCCGGCTACAGTGATATCTTAAATATCATAGTTGTTCTTGCACTGGTGTGCAACAGATCCCATTAACTTACTTGAGCATATTATTCTCATTGCATTGCCAATTTTAATTCTCATAATTCATATATGACATACATTTAAATGATTAATTTATTTACAAATATTTCTTTTGCTTGAAAAAAAACACGTAACAACAAGTACTGTTTCAGTAGTAAAATAGAAAGCTGAAGCTTATAGTCTACCAGTGCCATGCACGGTCCGTAGTTCACCTACACTAAGCTATGTCTCCCCACTCCTCACAATTTCCTGTGTACATAACTTTGTCCTGTTTCTTCTTCAAAAGATTTCTCTTTCTTCCCATGCCTTTCCTGAGGTCCAAATTCATCAAGATCCTTCCATAATTTAGCTGATGCAAAACTGAGAAGAACCTCATCTAGACACAGCTATGATGGGTTAGAAACAAGGAGGGTAACAATGGAAAGCTTAAAGAAATTATGTGAGAAAAATATTTAGGCACCAGGTTGCCTTGCCTCAACTTTCATATTAAAAACTGTGAAGCTGCCTGGTGAATTCATTGAGGGTGATGCCTGAGAGAGAACTAGCTACATGCGCTAAAATATACACTAATAAGAGTGTGAAATAAACTATGAAAGAAACATTGTTTGGGCCATTATCAAAGCTTAGACAACCTGTTGCTCAGGTACATCTGGGAAAACATCAAAGCCTCTGCCCAGCAGCCCACCCAGCCCCAGTGGACAACATGGAACCAGATTATGAAAGTGTGTGAGGTTGTCAACCCTGGCCCCAAGGAAATGTGAGCAGCTGGTGGGGTGATAGTTCCTTTGTGAGGCTCTGAGTTTCTAGTTAGAAACTGTAGCCCCTTAATAAACCACTACACTAGGTGTAAAGTCTATTATGTTGCTTGTGTTCTCCAGTCATTTTGTACTCCGGAATAAATGCTACCATCTCTTACCTATGGAAAGTACTGTCTTTCTCCTTGGAACTGCCAATCGCAGTTTCTATCACACTAGAGTATTTACCATGCACTCTTACAGTATCTTACCCATCGCTTACTTCCTTTCCAGTATGTTAGCATAATAAATAGCACACTGCTAACCAAGTAGATATGAAAATTAACAAAGAATACATGAATCAATGAAATGAATGAATGGATTTATGAATGAATGAATACTCCACAGTGTGTCTGATTGGTAGAAGCCCAAAATAACACAAGGTTATAGTGTCCCACTTTCCCACAGTCCTTCATTCATGACTGTCTTAAATCCCTTTTCTTTAAAGGGAAGTCATAATGTTCACAGCAAATGTCTCCAACAATATTAACTGGAGGGACATCTTGTTCATACATACAGCAGATTGATACCTAATAAAGAATGATGTTTTTGGTTACATTGCCTGATTGTACCTCCTTTTCTACTTACTGATTCTTCATTTAAAATCATTGTTATAATTCTTGATATCTTAGTTGGGTTCAAACAAACTTATCCAGATGTAGGACTTTATAAAATTGTGCATGCCAATATTAAACAATATTAACACTAATTTATTTAACTAATTCATAAGGTTTCTAACTCAGTGATAGAAAGTGTTTCTCCCACTTTTTCCAAAGTTAATATTAAATATGCCCAAAATTTATCTATAGTTGAAAAATATTATTTACAACCAATCATATCACCCAAATAGTTATAGACTGTTTTGTTTCGTTTTGGACTGACCCCAGGGCTCTTTCACTTGGCTACACTCCCAGTCCCTTTTTTATTTTTCACTTCTTTACTTTGAGACAGGATCTCACGAAGTCTCTAAGCTGCCCAAGCTGAGCACATATATAATTCATTTTTTATCATTGTAAGTAGGTTACACAGACTTCTCTAACTTTAAGTTAGTTCTATGACTCTGACACTACCTAACAGACAATTATAGTCTTCTGTTCATAATCCACTGAAATTTTTTATAGTTCTCATACTTTTTAAAATTTTTGTTATAGCTTAAGTAATCAAAATATTCATACTTTCCAAATGTTTACACTACAATGTCAATGAAAAAAAACAAAATAATTTCTATTCCACAACCAACAAAAAACATTAAGGAATAGCAGGAGCTCGTAAATGAAAATACTTTAGTGTGATAAGTGTGTGATGATGACTAACTTTATTAATATTTCTATTTTTATTTGAAAATCCAACATCTAGGCATAAAGTATATATGTTTATTTGTGCATATGTAAGAAAATACATATATAAGGCCTACTCATTAGGATGTTGTCTGTAAAAACAAATGATTGAAAATATAATGTCCATCAATAGGGGACAAGGTAAGTAAAATGATAATAGCCATGCAAAGGAATGATATGCAAATGTTAAAAAAATGAGGCTGCTCTCTACTTATTGCATTCCAAAGTAATTCATTATATTGTTGTTTCTGATAGAAAATATTACCAAACATACCAACGTCCATCAGTAGGAAAGTAGATAAACTATAAACCATCAATTTAGTGGGATAGCATGCAACCATGAAAAATGAAACTATTCTGTTTAGATGGAGACATCTCCAATTCTAATTTTAAATAGAAAAGGCAAGAATAAGAAAACATTTATGGTATGAACTTTGATTAAAAGAGGGGAGAACTTAAGACATTTTAGTTTAAATTCTGGAAGAATACACAAGATACTAACAAAAATAGCTAAGCAAAGAAGGTAGAGTTGGATATTTAGGGATTATGAGAGGCAATAACACCTTTCACTTAGACCATTTTATGTTTTCAGCTTTACTTGCATGAATATATTGACTATTGAATTAATTTTAAAATTGTTACTATAATGTTTCTTTATTAAACATATTTTAAAAGAATTCCAAATATACTATTTTCTTTCCAAATGTCTCTTCTGTTCTCCACTATTCCCCCTCTACATCAAATGACTTTTTCTATACTCACAAAGGCCTAGTTGAGGGAAAGAGCACTTCAAAATGTTTTGGACTGAATTTGAAACCTAACAAGGCCTGATGCTAAATAATGAAGTGGCTTAGGAAACATGTTTGTTTAAAAATGAAAACTGGGTGTCTTGGCTGTATAACAGTCAAAAAAAATCACAGGGTGCAGAATTAATTGTAGTTGCTTCTTCCTAACATTTAATGTTGTGATTATCAGAAGGTTTGATTGAAATCTTTTCACTCTTGGGCTGAGGATGGGGCTCCTCAGTACAGCACTAGGTATCATGTGTAAGGCCTTGAGTTTGATCCTAGTACAAGAAAGAAAGAAAGAAAGAAAGAAAGAAAGAAAGAAAGAAAGAGAGAAGAAAGAAGGAAAGAAAGAAAGAAAGAAAGAAGAAAGAAGGAAAGAAAGAAAGAAAGAAAGAAAGAAAGAAAGAAAGAAAGAAAGAAGAGAAAAGAAAAAGAAAATGTTATTCTTGAGTGAAAGCAGTGACAATCAACCTCTGAAGAGCTAGTAAATTTTTCATCTCACTAGTCTAAACATATTTTAAGAAAAAGGGAGATTAACTGAACAGACATACTGAACTGTCTTTTTTTTCCACATTAAACTAACTTTTTAAATATTAAAGCCCTTAGTCTATATTTGGGAAACTGCAATCATCTGCAATCTTGTACAACATTTCAATTATTAGAAATAAATTGTGTGGTGGTGCATGCCGGAAATCTCAGCATTCTGGGAGGTTGAGGTAGAAAGACTGCAAGTTTGAGCCTACCCTGAAAACCAAGCAGCTTAGTGAAAACATGTCTCAAAATAAAACAGAAAAATGTAAAAAAAAAAAGGGGGGTAGTAGGTAGGGATACAGTTCAGTGTGAAGATTCCGGATTCATTTCCCAGGGGGGAGAGACAGAGACAGAGAGAGAAAGTAAGAGAGAAAGAAAAGGAAAAGAAAAGAAATTCATGCTCAGAAACCAACGATGTTTAAATTTGATGTTCAAAAGGCCCTCTCAGGAAGAAGTAATAAAACGTCAACCTCATTTAAATGAGACATTATTGCTCCCCCCGCCACGCCGTTAGTAGGACACATGCTTGGCTTGGCTTTTTCTAATGGTGGAGATGGATTTGCTCTTGTCCATCCACACACTGCTGCCCTGTCCTCACATGACCTGGGGCAGACATATGCTGGACAGCTGCCTGGACCAGATCTGTGGTCACGGAACAAAGCAAACGTTGCTGGCCCACACAAAGACTGAACCTGTGACCTTGTTCTCATTAGCCCGATGCCCTAACCACCTGAGCTAAGTAGCTACAAAAAAAATTGAACTCTGGGTAGATAGATGTCTGTGTGTGGGTGTCAAAGCCAGGTATAAAATAACATATGACAAGAGGCAAAAAAGCTGGTACTAAGGTATTAAACAAGGGTATTTCATCCTTCTTTAAGTTATATATCTTCTATCCCACACCTCAGTGGCATTTTTTTAAAACTAACAACTAATATACGATCACCTTAAAAAGAATTTGATTTCAACTGTGAAATATGATTCAGTAGTTTACCAACTCAGAAATAAAGAAATTTACATTGAAATTAATAATTATCCAGCATGTGTTTAGAGGCCACTATTTCATCTGAGTTCTAACACGCTTCAGTCTAACAGGAGAAGTAAGGATAAGAATAGCAGTAAAATAAGAATTAAAAACAGAGCCAAAGTTTATAATTAGATTACAACAGAAGCCGTTGGTCCGAGCAAAGATTAATGAAAAAATATCTGTGCTGAGTCAGTTAGTTGAGGACTTCTGGTGAGTATCCAGTGTGTTTGGTGTGTCACAGGACCTGTGGTTACAGACAGGGGTGGGACCCTTTCCCGAAACACAACCATGGAGAAAGTCACTGCCATCCAGTTCCTCCTCAGCTCTGAATAGATAGTTCTCCTGGTGCCAATTTCTAAGGTCACCAAGACTATGGGCCCAATACCATACTTAGTATATGTAGAAAATCTAAGATCAGACGAGAAATGCAAGCATAGGGGCAGTATGGGTAGTTTCAAAGGGAAGGTTTTCACTTCAAGTGAGATAAAGCTCACCCTTAAGTCCCTCCTGTGCTTGTCTGTCATGGGACTGAGTTATAACAGGGTTCTGATCACACTGAAACCTGTAGGTGATAGCAACTGTTTTCATATCTAAGAATTACATTCTATGTTAACCATCCAAAAATAATCACTGTCAAGCTCCTCCTCTGTTGAAAGACAGAATTCTCCTCAGCATAAAGTTCCATTTTCTTACCTAGACAGTTAACAAAAATTAAAGACAAAGCCTTCTTTGTCTTTGCAGCTCCATGACTACCAGATGGCTTCCCACATAATGGAGCTCAATAAATTATTAAATGAGGAAACAAGTGAATGACTGAATCTGAACCTAATTTATCTTTCCATGTTATCTCACTCTACTTCTCTTACTCTACCTTTCCCTCCATTCATAACACTCTTCTCGGTGCTCCATAGACATAGCTCTCTCCTCCGTTGCCTGTTTACTCAAGATCTTTGCCCCAATTGAGGAGATTACCATTTATTGACTACATACATAATATCCATTTTATGTCTTCTTTTTTTATTTTAAAGGGGGTAAAATTAAACACAACAAAACAGAACAGAACAGTACATAAGAAAACATAAATTTCAGAGCTAGACAACCCGAGATCTTCACTATCTATCATATTGTCTCTTGTTTTCTTCCAAATGGTTGTCCACATCTTTGTATACAGAGAGTTCATACAAAACAACATAGCCAATCTTTCACAAGATACCCATTTCACTGGCTCCCACTTACTGGGGGGGGGTGCCACGGGACGGGGGACGGGAGGACATGAGATGTTTGATTCTCAGCCTGCGCGCCGGCAGGCTCACAGCCGCTTACCAGAGAGGGGAGGAGTTCCTTGTTCTCCTGGCACCCCAGGTCACCGCATTTTATATCTTCTATTTTATCCATGTTGCAGAAGATGTTCAGAAAAACTGAGAAATTTCTCCAGATTACAGGGCTAGAGAGCAGTGGAGACATCACCTGGATCAATTTGAATCCAAAACATCTTGCAATTCTTCCCTTTGCTTGTCTGCAAATTGTGCCTTTCCAAAACTGACTGTCTTCAAGTTCTAGTGCAAGCTTCAAGAAGACAAATTCCTTCCAATTCCCTCTATCTCATAGTGGACTTCCATTTTTTAACTTGACAGTATCACTTTATGTGTCAGATAACAATCAATGATAACCAGTCTCAAAACTCAATCTATTGTTTCCTTCCTATGTTCTAGCTTTTCAGTCATCCATGTCTTCTCAACCTAATTAAACTATAAGGTCACTGAGAGCAAATTCTACATGGTGCAAGTGCCTGTAGCACAGAAGAGACAGTAAACACTGGGTAAAGCAAACACTTGGGCTCATGTGGAGATCTCAGATCTCCCCACCTGAAATTATTGCACCAGCTCCTACTGTTATAAAGTCATATTATATGTATTGTTATTGTACTAATGAGAGGAAAAAATGAAAATACTGCAATTTAACAAGTTTTTATAATATTTTAAGGCTTTGGAATTGGAGAGTAGCTCAGTGGTAGAGATGGTCTAATATGCACAAAGCCTTGGGTTTGACTCTCAATATATATCTATATAGATGTAAATATAGATGAGATAGAGATTTCAAAATCTTTAATTGTTAGATTTCCAGAACACCTTTGCTTCTGAGAAGTCTACCACACAAGTGTTAGTGAAATCATCTTGTTAAGGTTTTCCTTGTTACTTCAAATACTTCATTTTCAGAGGTTAATTACATGGTTGTAAAAGTGCACTCCAGAATGAAATTTAACCTACAAGTTCTCCATCTTGAGGTGACTATGCTGAGCTGTTCTTTTTTTAAAAAATAGAAAACCATCTGGGTTACCAATTTAAAGACATACTTACAGAAGAAAGAAATAATAAGAATACAGAGGTTCACAGGCTTTAAGAACTTCTTAGTATTTGTGAAACACATTATGACTTTGATGCTTGGAAAAAATATGGAGTGACGCTTTCAGCTATAAATCAGCACCAGCAACTAAAGCTGGGCTAGGAGTAGGGACAGCTTTAGGGCCAATTTTTTTGATCATCCAAAATGTTGATTGTTTGTGGGCCACAGGACAGGAGGATTTATTATTTTCGAATGGCTCAATTTCTTAAAGAGATAAAGAACACATAATTTGAGGGAACATCAAACAGAATGTGGTTCTTATTAATATCACATAACCTTTTCTAAAAAAATCTTTTTCCCTTCTGGAGTGTACCTCCTGTTAGAACCATACCTAACATGTTGACAGCAACCAGTTAGGAAGGTGTTAGGCCGATGGTCTCCCCTTTTGAAAAACTAAATTATTAATTCAATGTCTTTGTAGTAGTTTTCCTCATGAGCCAAATACCTGGGGACAGAATCTATTCTGCGGAGCTTAACCACATACAAGTGACAAAAACCACAGAGCACAGCTCCTAATCTGTTGGGCTTTCAACCTTGAGCTCTTGTTATACCTACTGCCATTTTCATTATCATTAGTATAAATTAAACTCTGACATTTACACATTCAAATGAGGCTGGATCTCAATGTACATTGTTCAATGTGGTCTCATAGAAACTATATTGTGTCGTTACCAAATGCGTTCAGATATATTGTTGTGTTTTAGAAGTGAATGTTCTCCTCCAAAGCAGGATAAATCGTAAAGTCTTTCCTGAACGATCTTCAAACAACATTTTTCGGCTCCCACCCTAAAAAGAGAAATCCTAGCATCCCCTTGTCAGGTCATTCTTGAATTAGTGAGCCCAGAGGCATCTTCCAGAGTTGTACACTACATACACAAACAAAACAAAGTTAACACAAACAGTGCCTTCTGAGATCACCCACACCCAATTCCCAGCACCACCACTGCTGCCGTGTACAGTGCGCCCCACTACATCAAGTTCTTTATATGGTGAGCCATTAGCTTTTTGCCCAATAAGCTGAAGGCTCGAAGAAAGCAAAGCTGTCTCCCCGTATTCACCAAAGTTCTGCCTGAAAAAATAGAGTGACTTTCACATGCTAGAGGCTCAGCTGAAACGGAATGAATGAGAAAATGAGGGCAGAATAAAGAACACGTTAAGAAGCCAGTCTGTGTGGGTTTCATTCCTGCCTGGACCACCGTGCAACCTCTTGGTGAATCTGTTCATTTGTTAAATAGGAATAATAATAGGTTAATGCGTCCTAAAAAATGAGTTAATATAAGACATATATTTAGAATAGGGCTTGGCAAATAGTAAGTGCCAGTATCATCATCATTATTATTATTATTATTGCTATTACCTCTAATTTCTGTGCAGGGTGAAGCAGGTTTTAGACAGCTTCTAGAACATCAAGCAATCCCACAGGTGCTCATCGCCCTGGGAGGACACTGACCTGTACAACAAATCATCGTCCTTTTGTGAGTTAACAAAGCTCATGCTTCCGGGGCCGGGAATTTAGCTTAGTGGCATAGGCGCCTGCCTAGCAAGTGCAAGGTCTTGAGTTCTATCCCTGGTACCAAAAAAAAAAAAAAAAAAAAAATAGCTCACCTGTCAATACAATGTATTCTCCAAAAAGCCTCATATTTTGCAGTGTTCAGAAAGATCCTTCAGAGTGAGAAACTGAATACCACTCTTGCCATAAGCACTACAAAAAAAGTTGTGTCCAAGTTACACCCCCAAATTTATTGCTATTTTATTAGACATAAAAATTAACCTCCCCATCCACAAAGTCTATATTAAATGCCATTGGTGCAACTTGACAGGTATATGGAGACTTCCGATATTGCTAACTCTTCACTGGGTTTAACCTCAGATGATCGTTCAGCTAAATACTCTTGGATTTCCGCATTTTCCCTTGGCATAACTCTCCGAGGGGTCTGTGGCTGTCCTGAGCAGCCTGTGTGCCTGGGTATGAGCACCTGGGTCACTCCGGAGTGCTGTGTGAGGGCAGTCGGAGTAAAGCCATCTTAAAACAAAACAGCTGCGTCAGAATTGGTCAAGACAGACGCAATATGATAGCTGCTATTAAACCCGACCTTGAGCTTCTCTTGCCTTTGATGATTTCCTTCTTCCTCTCAAAAGTTTATCATTATTGTTTTTTTATTATTCTCTTTAAAATAAAAAAAATACCATTCTTACCAAACTTCAGTTCAACCTCATAAAACTAGACCATGTTTTGTTTGGTTTCATCTTAAAGTTTTGGTTGGATTGTTATTAATTTGAGGGATTATGTTGTTTTTGATTTTGCTGTGTTCCCTTCATCTATTTGGTCTGAAAAAAAAGAAGCTATAAACTGAGGAGGACCAGCCACACTAAACTCCCATCAACCGACATGGGACTGGGATGTTTGTTCCCCAGTGTTCACCTGTTTCACAGCCCCTGCCTTCCAAGCTGCTTCCTCTTGGTAAGCACCTGGAAATGCTCATGTGTGGTGGAATGTTTTCTTCAGCTCTCTGGTACCAATCTCCTTTCCTGATGCTGCTCACTCCACTGCGAGGTAGTTGAGTGAAAACGCTTCATTTCCACATCCGCCGACATAGTTTAGGATAAGGTTTGTGAGTCACTGTTGTGAGAGAATAAGAGCTTCAGTGCATTGTTGGAATTTTTAAAAATTATTTTTTTGTTCTAACAGTTAAGGATTTAAAGCACTTTAAATTCACCAAAGCAGTTCTTGTGCCTTCTAACCGTCCTATTCAGGAAATCACTAAATTCAATGTTCCCGAAAAAAATATGCCCTAATTCTACCATTATATGGACCATAATATTTTCTTAAGGTAACAATTAATAAACCAGTGCCTAAAGCTTATTTAATGATGCTGAAATGAAGCCAAATGGTCAGTCAACTCATTGGGATTCTGCAGCTCCCAGTAACCCCAGCGACCACCTGGGATTCATCTCCATTCTCTGATTCTGTGTTTCAAATCAGCCACTCAAAGACACTATTTGCTGTCAGCAAGTTCCCTGATTTATTTAATCCTTCCCCCAAATATGTCCTGAAATTCTCACAATTTAACCCCTATTTGTCATGATGGCAGCTCCTCGGCAGTGGCTGAATCACCCCCCAGCACCACCAGCGCCTGCACTACTGGCCTGGACAGGGAGCCCAACCCACTGTACTCTGTTATTTCATCTTCTCAACAAACCAACAGAAAATGTCTTACACAACATTTAAATTTTCCTCTGCTCCTTTCTGAAAATGAGAACCCTCAAGTATACTGCAAGTGTGTTGATAATGAGTGGAAACTATATTTCAGTAATATGAAATCAAATAGAATGATGGAAAATGAAGAAATTAAAATTAGAAAGAGATGAAGCTATTAAGTCTCCTTTGATTGACTTTAAAAATAGATTTGTGATACAGCCAGGTGTGGTGGCACATGGCTATCATCCCTGCACTTGGAAGGCTGAGGCAGGAGGGTCACTGTGAGTTGAAGGCCAGCATGGGATACATAGCAAGTTCAAGGTCATTCTGAACTACAAATCAAGGTCTTCTCTCAAAATAAATTGTAAAAATCATTCTAATAGGGTCTAGTCTCATATTCTAATATAAAGAAGTCAATTGATAGGTTTAAAAATCCTATGTAAAGCTATAAGTCCTCTGACATAAAGGTAGCATTTTTTTCTTCTCCAGAACAAAAGAAATTAGCGATGCTTACGTATAATCCCAGCACTTTGGGAGACTGAGGCAGAAAGATCACAAGTTTCAGCCCACCTTGGTGAAAATTTATCTTTAAAAAAAAAAAAGAAACTGGGGCACAGGTTCTGGGTTCAATTCCTAGTCCTGCAGAAGAAATAAAATTTAAAAAGAACAGTAAGAATCCACAACAGTCTATAATAAAAATTTAGAAATTAGGAGGAAATTTTCCAGAAGAGTTTGAGTTGTGTGCTGAGATAATTCTTACAGATTTATAACACTTATTCTCAATCCTGTCCTTGACCGAATTTCAGGTCAGTTCTCAAGGGCATGGAATTGAACTCCCTGAAGATCCGCTGGCTTTTTTATTAGGTTTTTCATCTGGAGGTGATATAAAACTCCTACACACTCATAAGAAATAATAGAGAACCCCACAGCTTTACCCAGTTCCTTCTAATAGCAACATACTGTGAAACCATAGCTCCGTGTCACAATCAGCACGCTGACATCCAGCCAGTTAAAGTATGGAATGTTTCCATCGTCACGAGGATCCCCTCCACTGTCACTTTATAGTCACATGCACCCCTACAGCTTCTTGACTCCTGGTAACCACTAACATTTTCTTCATTTCTCTAACTTTGTTATTTCAAGAATATATAAATGAAACCAGAAAATATGTAACATTTGGGGCTTGGTTGTTTTTCACTCATGATTCCCAAAAGACTCATCCAGGATTTTACACTCATTAATAATCTGCTTCTCTTTATTGCTGAGTAGTTCCTCATGATATAAATGCACCATGATTAAAAGTACTTGCTTAAATGTTAATAGTTTGCTTACCCATTGAAGGATATCTGGGTTGCTTCTAGTTGTTGATTAGTATGACTAAAGCTGTTATAGCCATCCTATGTGAACTTAGGTCTTCATTTATCTGTAATGAATACTCAGAGGTATGGTTGTTTGAGTCATATAGTAGTTGCACACTTTAAAGAAACTGCCAAACTATTTTTTGGAAGCTAGACCATTTTAAATTCCCACTCGCAGTGTGTGAGTGATCCATTTGTCTGAGTCCTTGCCAGCACTCTGTACTGTCATGGTTGACATTTAGCCAAAGTCTGAGATCAAATGCAGAACAAAACCTCACAGCAAATGGACAAAAATTTAATGTATTTTGTTATTTTAACAATACCTGGAGAGCTGGGGATAGAGCTCAAAAGCACAGCATCTCCCTGGCAAGCACAAGTTTGTAAGTTCAACCCCCGGTACCAAAAAAAAAAAAAAAAAAAAAAAATCTCGAGACTTAAGAATATATCTTAAACATCAGCTCCCTCTGGTTTAAACTCCTAGAGTTAAAAGTATGTACTTTAGGAGGTTGGAGGATGGCATGTTGGAGGCAGACTACATTCACAAGTAGCTCCAGCATATTCATCCAAAACAACAGATTCAGACAGGGTCAGAATCAGAAGCCCCTGTTGCCACAGAAGCAGCAGGAGAAAGACTAAACCAGAATTGGGACAGGAAACTGTGTTGAGTAACTCCCTCTGCCTAAACTCAGAAAATCCCTACATTGACTCTAACTCCAAGACAAAACTGCTACCATGAAACAAGAAAAAAAGCAGATGCCCACCCTAGTAGTATGGCACAGGGAACGTAGACCCTGCATGCACATCCCCTCTGGATCTGCTCAGTGGCATGCAGAGCCTGGCCAGCCTTACCTTCAAGCCCAAAAGCAGAGTCTGAAAGCTTTTGGGACTTTGGCCTACCCTCCAGACCCACCTATGCACTGTGAGACTGACAGCCAGCCAGCAAGATATGATCCCCTCATCTCCAGAACCTTTAAAGGTCAGGAGAGCTTGGAATGAAGCTTTGAAAGCAATGAAAGAAAATAATTGTCAATCCTGATTACCGTATTCTACAAGGATATCCTTCAAAAGCAAGGAAATAAAAGCCTTAGTGATAAGGATAAGCTAAAGAAATTCATGACCTCCAAGTCATCATTGCAGAAAATACTTAAGGGAATCCTAAACACAGACAATGAGACTACAACAATTATGAGGCCAAGGAAAAGAATAAATCTATGAGAATGGTTAAACAAACATTAAGCAAATGAATTAAGTACTAGAAGAACAATAAAATGACAAGAATTAGTGCATACCATTCAATACACTTAATCTAAATGGTCTTATGCTCCAACTAAAAGACACAGACTAGCAACTTCAATTAAAAAAAGACATATCTATATGTTGCCTGCAAAAAAAACACTTCATCTACAAAGATACACACAGATTAAACATGAAAGGATGGGAAATAATACTCCTGCCAACTGCAGCCTAAAAGCAAGCAGGACAATATATTTAACAAAGTTGACTTCAAGATAAAATTAGTCAGAATTATTTAAATAATCTCATATATCCTAATCAGGTCATAATGAAAAGAAAGGACAAATCAACAGCAAGAGAAACTACAAAAATACATGGAGAATGAAAATATGCTCAAAAATTAGGATTGCAAGTCACATTCAATGCAGCTATTCCTCTTCTGGGTATTTTCCCAGAAAAATTGAAAATGTCACACTACAGCAATATATGTATGCCTATGTCTATAGCAGCACAATTTGTAATAGCTAAACCTTGGAAACAACCCAAATGCCCATCAACCACGGAATGGATAAAATATGTGGTATTTTTATACAATGGAATATTACTCAGCTATAAAGAAGGATAATCTTGAGGTTTTTTACAGATAAATGGAGGCAATTTGAGACCATACTCACAAATGAAATAAAATCAAACTCATGTTGTAAATGTTGTATTGTCTTCCTACTGTAAAAAAAAAAGCTGAAAGCGTAATAAGATCCAAAATGTACAATAGATACTGTGATAATGAGAAGGAAAGGAAGTGCTCAAAAGGAAAGAACAACTGGAATAGGGGAAAGGAGAAAAGGAAGAAGCGAAAGACTATATGTATGTAGGTATATATATATATAATATACAAGATCGATAACTATACTACTAGTCTCTGTTAGTTCATCCAAAACAATAGTTTGTGCTTTCATTATTTGACTGTTTGATCATTCTTTTGTTCTTAAATCTTTTAAACTCAACAACTACTTTTAAGATAACAATATGCAATGTATTAATTAGTGTTAATTTCCTACTTTTTTGACACTTTAAAAAAATTTTATTTAAAGAGAAAAACAAAACAGACAAAAAGTGTAGCAACAATACAGAATTCCAAGGAAAAAGAAAAGAACAAAAAAACACTAAGAAATCACTACTTGATAAATTACATATTGTCATCTTGGAAATAGTTGTTCAAGCTACAAAATTAAAACATACAAAGTAGCCGGGGATTTAGCTCAGTGGCTTAAGCACCTGCCTGGCAAGCGCGAGGTCATGAGTTCGATCCCCGGTACCAAAAAAAAACATACAAAGTAGACATTCAAACAGTGAGACTGTTAACAGTTCTGCCCCACAATCTAATGAAAACAATAATATGGACATCTATCTTACACACTTGAACATACATGCAGTTATATCCTTTAGAGCACTTTCTTTTCCTCTCTTTTTTACAGTAGAATTTACACATTTTGGGTTTTATTACTCCTACATTTCTTTTGTTTTTAATTTTTTTTATTTTATTTTAAAAAGGGGTAAAATTAAACACAACAAAACAGAACATAACGGGACATAAGAAAGCATAAATTTTAAAACTAGACAACCAGAGATTTTCACTGTCATATTGTCTCTTGTTTTCTTCCAAATGGTTGTCCTTATCTTTGCATATGGGGAGCTCATAATAAATAACATAGTCAATCTTTTCACAAGATGTGTAGTTCACTGGCTCCCACTTGCTAAGGGGTGGGGAGACACGGGACAGGGACAGGATGACATGAGATGTCTGATTCTCAGCCTGTGTTGGCAGGATCACAGCCGCCCCCCAGAGAGGGGAGGAGCTCCTTGTTCTCCTGGCACCCCGAGTCAACCGCATGGTGCAGGTCTCGAGGCGCCAGGGTCTCTCCCCTGTAGGCCCCCCAAAGTCTGCCATACTCACCTGCTATCTCTTTCCGATGAATTGACCATTCCATTTCCAAAGTTCTGAAATGGCCAACAGGCCACAGAAAGAATTCTCTTTAGGCTCCTGTTTGAAACCAGCAGCTACAGCAATCTGCTGGCCTTGCTTCAGGGCCAACCTTACTATTTTTTTGAAATCCTGTATCGTTTCTATCCTTTTTCCTATTTTGCTTTTTAAAATAAAAAAAAACTCTATTAATCAAGAAAATCAGGACTTAATGATTGTACAGTTGAATTTTACCAGACCCTTAAAGAAGAATACCAATGTTACTCAAACTTCTTCATGTAATGGAAGGAATGCTTCCAACTTCGTTCTGTATAGCCTAAATTATCTTGATACCAAAACCAGATAAGGACTCAAGAAAAAAAGAAAAATATAAACCAATATCTTTGATGAGCATAGATGCAAAAATCCTTTATGAGATTTTGCAAACAGAATTCAGCAACACATTAAAAAGATTATTTAACATAATCAGATTGCTTTTATTACCAGGACACAAGGGTGGTTCACATATATAAGTCAATAAATATAATGTACCACCTAAATAGAATCAAGGATAAAAATCACTTGATTATCTCAACAGGTACAGAAAAAGCTTATAACAAAATCCATCATCATTTATGATAAAAACCTTAATGAAAATAGGCATCAAAGTATCCTATCTGAAACTAGTAGGAGACATATATGATAAACACATATGCAACATTACACTGAATGGGAGAAAACCAAAAGCATTCCCCCTACAATAGGAAATGGGAAAAGAGTGTCCACTGTAACCACTCCTGTTTGGGACAGTACTGGAAACTTTACCCAGAGCTATCAGGCAAGAGAAAGAAAAAGTGTACAAACACCAAAAAGAAGAAAACAAATTGTCCCTATTTGTAAATAATATAATTCTTTACATAGAAGACCCCAAAAACTCACCAGAAAATTTTTAGAGCTGATAAATTCACCAAAGTGATCAGATACAAAATCAACACACAAAAATCAATAGCATTCCTGTACCCCAATAACAAGCCTACCAAGAAAGAAATCAGAAAAGCAATTCCATTAATGATAACTTTAAAAAGTTAAATACCTAGGAATGAACCTAACCCAACAGAAAAAAAAAACTGCAATGAAAATTATGTAACACAGAAGAAAGAAATTGAAGAAGATATCAGAAAAATGAAAGAAATTCCCTGTTCATAGGTCAGCAGAACTAATATTTTTAAAAGGTCATGTTAACAAAACAATCCACAGATTCAAAGCCATTCACATTAAAATAACAACAATATTCTTCACACAACTAGAAAAAGGATCCTAAAATTCATGAATCATAAAAGATCTAGGATAGTCAAAGAAATCCTAAGCAAAAAGAACAATGCCAGAGGTATTACAAATTATATTACAAAGTCACAGTAACAAAAATAACATGATAGTGTCAAAAGGAAAGAAGGAAAGAGAAAGAAAGAAAAGAAAATGAGAAAAAAGACAGACTAATAGACTAGGACAAAAGACATAGAAAGAAACTCATTAACATAAAGATATCTCATTTTTCTATAATGAGGCCAAAAACATGCTGGAGAAAAGACAACCTCTTTAACAAATGGTGCTGGAAAAACTGGGTGTCTACATACAGAAGATGGAAACTATATTGCTATCTCTGACACTTTTTCAAAATGAATCAATGACCTAGATATAAAACCAGAAACCCTGAAACCACTGGGAGATGGCATAGAAGAAATACTTAAAGTCATAAGCACAGGTAAAGATTCCTGAACAGGAATCCAATAGGATAAGAAATAATAACAAGGATCACTAAATAAGATCACATCAAGTTAAATTTTAAAACTTAAAACTTTTGGAGCTAAGCCTCCAAAAAACATAAGTCAAAAAAGTGGACAGGATAGCGTATTATAGTGGTACATGTGTGCTCATGCTTCTAGCATCACAATTCACAGTGGCTAAACTGGAAGCAGCCTACAGCCCATCAACAGAGACACAGGTGTAGAGATGGACACACAGAGATATATTTTAGTCATAAACAAGAATGAAATCACACCACTTGCAGGAAAATGGATGGAACTGAAGGCCATCGTGTTAAGTGAAATAAACCAAACTCAGAAAGTAAAATAGTGCATGTTGTCTCTTACATTAGAAACCTAAAATAAAATTAAACAAGCAAACTAGTAAAATATAGAAAAGATGATAGAAAACAAACTCAGAAATAGGAAGGGATAATGGGAGAGGGGGAAGAAATGGGACAAAGGAAATGAAAATTATGAAGATATGCTATATTAATGTACCAATTTCCCAAAACAAATATCACTATTTTGTACTCTAACATCTACTTTTCAAAAAGCTATGTACTGTAGACAAATTATTTAACATCTCTAAACCTCAATTTCCTTATATGTAAAAACTCCCTCTCCAATTTAAGAACTACATGAATAATGTGAACTGTATTAAATAATGTTGACAATAATGTGTGTGAAGAGCACAGGATACAATAGTTGCTCAATAAATGTAAACCTCCTTCCTCCACATTGTTGTTATGTGATTTTTTTAATGGTACTAAGAACTGAACCCAGGGCCTTTGCACTGAGCTATCTTCCCAGTGCTTTTTTGACTTTTTATTTTGAGACAGGGTCTCACTAAGTTGCTAATGTGCCCAGGCTGGGTTCAATTTTGTAATCCTCTTTTCTCAGCCTCCCAGAATACTGGGACTACAGGAATGCCACCATGTGCTGCTTAATATGTAATTCTTAGATTTTCTAATATGTACCTCCTTTTAAACCATTCCCAGCATCGTTTGGAATCATTACTTCTATGCAGTTTTATCACTCTGTCTCTCATTTCAGATGAATACAAATATTATTTTTAAAAATTAGTTAACATGATGAACAAAAACAGCAAGATATTGCTTTCAAAAAACAAGTTCTAATCCAGTTTTGCCTACCAGCTGTGTGAACTTGAGTAATTATTTCACATTTCTACTCATGACCCACTCATTTCTTATATCTTTAAAATTCTTTGAACTGAATATGTTTTACCTGCCTTTCATCAATGCTAAATTCAAATGAAGGAAATATTTGAAAATTATCTGTAAACAGGAAGGAGGTACAGTATCATGTGGAAATTGAGTAAGATAAGTCCTAGAAAATAAAATCCAGAGCACACCTAAGGGTTTTCATTCACTCAAATACCAAGGCAGAGAAATGGCAGAACCACAATGACTTTTTTTTTTTTGTACCAGGGATCGAACTCATGACCTCGAGCTTGCCAGGCAGGCACTTAATGCCGCTGAGCTAAATCCCCAGCCCTCACAATGACTTTTGAATCTCAGACAGTGGTGCCGCAAGTAAAGGGATGCCTGGAGACTGTCTTAGAGAGCCCCTTGATACTGGTTTTTCTATAAAGAAGCAGAGGTGATGCACCACTATTGAGTACAACTATCAACAGCAGCACCCTCACACGATCCTGTGTCAGCAGCCGTCTTGAATATTACTCCAGGCAAGACACAGCCTTCACTCCACTAGGGTTCCCAGGGACCCTCTCACAGGCACACAGAGAACAAGATGTGCTACAAATTGCCTGGCTCAGCGAGGTGGAAGCAGAATATACACTCTGGTTTTAACCAAGGAAAACTTCATCGTGGACAAGGAGCTTAAAGAGATTCCTGCCAAGAACCTTCCACTAAGGATCATTCAAAGAATGCCAGCCTAGCCCATTGACAAGACAATGGCAGGCTGAATCCTGCTCCTCCTCACAGGTAGAGTTTTTGCCAACACTGAAACAAGGCAGAATCAATGAATCAAATGGCTAATTAACTCAAATATTTTTAAATGACCAAGACTATTAGAAATGTTGGTTTGCATTCATTGCTGATGATGCTGAATCTCACTTTAAAATACTCAAACCTACTGTCTAATTGTTTTGCCTTTCATTAGTTTATTATTTGGAATGGGTTTACAATATACATACTACAGAACTAAAAGAGCAAAAGTACATAACTTGCAAATAAATATATTTGAAGTGTTTTACTCCAGGTTTTGAGGTTAAAAAATGGGGAAGCCATTGGCACAGGGTAGAGTGATATCTCAGTTCACAAACTTAGATCTCTCTTATTTATTTATTTATTTATTTATTTATTTGGTACCAAGATCAAACTCACAACCTCATGCTTGCCAAGCTATATCCTCGGCCCACAAACTTAATTCTTTTCACAATTCTGGTTGCAAAATTCATTCCACAGATACTTACTGTATTTTATTTCTTTCAGGTGTTATTTTCTCCAGTCTAGACTTTTGTGTCATGCACCAATTGACCATACAGTAGATGAAGACGGCAGAAAGCTGGATTTCCATGGATCATCTGGTGTGTTGCTGTTACTAGGAAATCTGCCCAGGTCTTTCTCGAGCCTCTAAAGACAGCAGACATTTGCCATCAACCTGTGAACCTGAGGTCTGGAAGCCAATGCAGCTTCCCCATGCAAAGCTCACGAAGCTCATGGAATGTCAGCATTCCCATGCAGAGCAGCTCTGAGTGAGGTAGCTGAGAGACACCAGCCTCACGCCGCAGAGCTGTGCCAAAGACAATTGCTGACATTTATTAGTACTTATTACATACCAGTGTCTTAGTGTCTTTTCTAGTTGCTGAGACAAAATACCTGACACCCAAGGTTAAAGGGGGAAATGTTTATTTAGTTTGCAATTTACAGAAGTTTCAGTCCATAATCAGCTGGCTCTAAAGCTGGGTGGCACATGGATGATGGGCAGTAGCTTATGGTGTCAGATGACACCAAAAGCAACAAGGGAAGGGAAAGACCAGCCTCTTTCTGTCCCTTGTATTGTATGCAGGTCACCCACCCTCGGGCAAGTGTAGCACTCACACCCTTCATCTCATGAGTCAATCACAAACCCTAAAAGCCCACCCCCATGACTGCATGAGGCTTTGAGGGGGCATCCAGATGGAAATCATAACAACCAAACCCTCTATAAGAGTTTCATGTGGATTCATCTCACAAAATTTTACTTTGATAGTGTGATGGAAACTGCAATTATTTATCCACCTTTCACAGATGCGGCAACTGAAGCAGAGAATGGTTAATTTTCCCAAGACCACACAGCTAATAACTGTTACAGTCACGATGCAGAACTGTGCCCCTAACTCCCAGGACCCTGCTCTTAATCACAGTATTGTGCTTCTTTACATGCAAAATAATAGTCTTATAGAATGCCATTAAGTTTTATCTGCAACAAAACTAATTTTAAAAATATGTTGCATTGTAATTTGTGACCCTGGTTTCTCTTTGAACAAGCATATTTACCAGAACAGATCACTGATTTTATGCTAAACATCAAAAGTAAATTACAATTATGCTTACAGGAATTATTCATACAAACAGGTTTGGAGAGATTCATCTTACCAGTTCTTGAAATAACTATTTTAAATCTTTTTTGATACTAAGCAGAGCATAAGTAACAACATGATAAAATGCATACTATTTTGTTTACTATTTGCTCAGAATATCTGAGATAAGTTGAAACTGCTAGTATCCCAAGCAATAAGAAAAGATGACATGTGATTCAAACATTTCATATTGTTAACAACGAGAGGAAAAAGTCAACACAAGGACAGTTTAAAGAACTTTTCAATCATTATTTTGCCTGTAATAATGCCATGTAGGGCCAAGGATTTAGGTCAGTGGTACAATATCTGCCTGACAAGTATGAGGCCATGAGTTTGATTCCTGGTAATAATAATAATAATAATAATAGTAATGCCATGTAGTATTAAGTGTTTAGTTCCAGGTATGGCTGGACACACCTGTAATCCCAGCACTCAGGAGGCTTGGGAGGCTGAGGCAGGAGGATCACTGTGAGTTTGGAGCCAGCCTGGGCTACATAAGTGAGTCCAAGGTCAACGTTCTACATAGCAAGACTCTGTCTCCAAGAAAAATTTTTTTAAAAAGCAGAAGCAGAAGCAGGAGGAGGGGAAGAGACAGAGGCAGAGGCAGAAGCAGAAGTAGAAGCAGAAACAGAAGCAGAGGCAGAGGCAGAGGCAGAAGAAGAGGAAGAAGAAGAAGAGGAAAAGGAAGAGGAAGAGGAGGAAGAAAGAAAAGTGTTTAGGTAGAGAAAAGCCCAGAAGGCTGTAGCCTCCACTCCTAATTCTGTAGCTTTCTAGCAAAATACAGCAAAAAAAAAAAAAAAAAAAAAAAGTATTGGCAAGGGAAAAAATGGCAAGGTCTATAGAAAAACACTTCTGAGGGCAAATTCCCTTACATGACTGTGTGTTCCTGGCTATGGAAATTGAAGACTCGAGTTTCTCTTCTCAGATGTCCCCATTATAAACACTTAGGTCATGATTTTAGAACCAGTATAATTTACAAAGCACAGTCCACACGGCACAGACTAAAATGCTACTTTGTTACTGTGACTATTTTATCTTTGATAAACCATCATATTTATCTTTATAAGCACTTCATTAAATATCACTCTAACTCAAAAAAGAAAAATTCAGCATTAAAACAACTAAGCAATTCAACAGCTCAATATAATACATAAACTTTGTAATAAAGCAAAAATAGTCACTTGATTAGATTCTGTAATTTGATTACTGACATCATCTTTGCTTGAATAGCACAAGATGCATAGAACCTAACAATGTGGAAGCAGAAAGATTTACTCGGAATGTTCAGAGGCAGTTTCCTGTTTTGTTTATCCTAGCTTAATAACAGTTAAGTTGCCTAGTTTCATCCAGAAAAAGCTTTTTCACTTTTTTCTCAGCAAGTTGTAATTTACAAAAGTCATTTCACAGGTACACTTTCTTGTTCCGGTTTTACCCACATTTGAAGAAAAAAAAAATCAGTGCTTTTAGACACCAGCTGTTGAATCATGCATTTATTTAGAAAGAACCATGGCACCAAAAAAACATTTTAAAGTAATATTAAAAATCACAATAAGCTAGTATTTTCCCATATAAACAAATTTGCATGTATTTTCTCGGTTGGGTTTCTTTATCCATAGAAAAACATTTTTAAAGGTCAGTGAATTAAAAAAAAAATCTATTAGCTTATGTGGACCCAATTTCTCTCTCCTATTCATAAATAGTCAGATCCTGCCTGAGCAAATTTTCTTTTGCAGATTTGTGTTTCTATATTCTTCCTGTATTATCTTTTATACACCTCTTTAAGCCACCACTTCATGACTCAAGTTAGAAAAGCACAATTTTCTGATTTTACAGTTTAACAGGAATTTGTAGGTGAATCGCAAGAAGTTTCATAGGAAAAAAACCTCCATTTTCTTGTAGATTCTGCGAAAGTTGGCAGTCTGTCCAGTGTACTGTTTGTCACCCAGCACAAATAGAGAAAACTATTACCTACAAAGGTATTAGGAAAGTGGTCTCAGCTGAAAACATTTATCCAATCGAATTGTTTGAACGTTTAAAATACTAAAGACGATATTGTTCCAGGAGCTACTGTTTAAAACAATGCAGTGCCTGTTCTGAGTGAAAACTTGGTATTTGAAAATCTGAGTTGGTTTAAAAAATAATGTGTACATCCAAAAATATTCCTAAAGAAGCATTTACATGCCAGCACATGTTTTTAATTTTAATACATTGGCTTACCTAAATAAGTATGTAGAACCTAATAACTATTCTTATATGTTGATTTTTTCAATATTATTGTATTTAGTGGGTTTGCAGAAAAGCTAATGAGTAATAATGCAGAAACATACATCTGTCAGTATCAAGTTGTAGTGGTTTATGAGTATTGCAAAATGTTATGCTAAACAAAATTCTATTTAAAAAAAAATTGAAAATTTAGGTGTGGTGGCACATGCCTGTAATCCCAGCACTTGGGAGGCTGAGGCAGGAGAATCATTAAAAATTTGAGACCATCCTGGGCTACGTAGTAAGTTCAAAAGCAGTCTAACTACATAAAAAGACCCTGTCTCAAAAAAACAAAAGAAAAAACTCCCAAAAAAGAGTAATTTAAAACTGCTCTGATTTTAAAAATAAATGTAGCTACATCCTTACAGGATAATGTCAGATAAAAAGTAATTGTGTTCCCCGTACATCTGTGTTTGTTGGCAGTTAGGTGAGAACAATAATGCTTTAAGGTCATTTTCATAGTTGTTCACTTAATAGAGGATTAACATCAACATCTTCATAATTACCTGAGATGACCCATTGGAAAGTGACAAGGCAAGACATGTTAATGGTTAAGGCATCCTAGTAGCTTTAATACTAAACAGAGTAATACACAAGAAAGTAATAGTATAATTTGTGCACTGAATAATATCCCAGGCCAATTCTCTTGATAAGAAGAGAATTCTTAAGAAATAGAGCTTTTTCTAGCTACTGCTTCCTGTCGCATGAAATGCTAAACAATCAGTTGGCTAGGAAATTATACAAAGATCTACACATGACTATGTAACCTCAAATATTCGATGGCTCTGTTGTTGCACAATTTTATGAAGTCATTATAAATGACAGAGATTTGCTTTAAACAAGAAAACAAAATGTTACAACGGGAAGATGATACAAAATAGTGAAGATGTAATTCAAACAGGATTATAAACTAAAATAATTTTAGGTATGAAAGATATTATATTCGCCAGAATGGCTATGAATTGAATTTATGACCATGAACAAACAAATGTAGATCTGTACCTTACACATCCTTAATTTTAACACATACTCCAGAGGTTTTCTCACAAAAATCTTTCTCTGTCCACTTCCTTCAGAAGTTGACACGAGAGAAAAATGGGTTTTCATTTAGCAAGTAGTATGAAATTACAGAATAATTACCCAAGTCACACCTATCTTTGAGTCCATGTAAAAAGTAGACTTCACATCCAAGGTCTTATTATTTAATCATCTTTGTTTCACGTTATATCGGTCCAGGTGGGGTGTGAAATGTTGGAATTTAAATGAATGCAACAATGCAGGCATTTCCCCGCCCCCCCCCCAAAAGGTAGAGAACATGTTAAAAGATAGTATCTTGGAACTTCCGCTGTGCTTGAAAACCAGGGGAGGGTGAAGTTGCTGAAGATTTAAATCTTCTTGTTCCCACTTATGCAGAGAGGAGCCATAAAAAGAGATTTATTATCATATTTTCTTTTTGAAATGTATTTGCTTTTTACTTTAAAAGTGCTCCCCGGTATAGAGCAGAGTAAATATTACAATTTTGTTAAACGGCGGCCAAGATTTAATTGTCTGTGAAATACAAGGCTTAGGACCTGATTGGAGTTAACTACTGTTCTGCGGACACAAACTAGGCTCGCCTGGGCGGTGACCGAGGCGCCCAGGGCTCACTTACACACTAGAGCGCCCCGGAAAGAACTCGGAAGGAGGCTGGAGGCGGCCAGGTCCCTGCAGGAGTCGGTCCACAGGACGCGGGCTTGATTTCTGCCGCAGAATTAAAGAGACTTTCTACAAAAAGTCAAACAAGAATAAGCAGCTATGAAAAGTATAACAAATCACGCTAGCAGTTTAACAGCAAGGGAGAAGGGGAAATGCAGCAACCGCTAACATATACTGAGTAAAAATGTACCCGAGACGGAGGAGGGCGCAGGGGAGGGGGCGCGGGACACAAAGGAAGCGGAAAGGACCGGACACTGTTTTCCCAATGCGAGCAGCGCCCTTTCCTGTCGTGGACGCTGCAGTGGCTCGGTCCGGAGCTTGGGAAGTGGGTGTCCTGCAGCCCTGCTCCGCGGCCCGGCGGGACCGCCTGGAAAGGGCGCCCGGGGCCCGCGCCTGCGTCCTCCCCCTCCGACC
>PVJX010009272.1:0-61693 GCA_004027295.1 Dolichotis patagonum | reverse complement strand
GCATGTGTAGAGCTTATAAACAGTTTACGAGAACCAACTATATAACACATGTTGAAATGAACAACTACTTTGAAGAAAAAGAGACACTACAATACCCAGTGCTGATTCCATAATGTCATGATGTGAAGTCCAGCAAAACTATCACTTTTTGTTCAAAGTGATCTTAGCTTGTTTTGCCTTGTTTAAGTTCAACACACATTAAGGTATGGACAGCTGTTTTGAGGAGAATGAGAGACACTATGACAGCCATTTTTGGCTTCCCTAATGTCTGGTCTTGAAGACTTGAAATGCCCTCCTCATCCTGCTCAGATCAATTCCATAGTAGGTTGTTTCATGTGAATTCCCTGTATGTGACAATATGGACAACTATTTGGAAGAAAACAAGAGTCAATATGATAGAGAGTGAATATCTCCAATTGTCTAGTTTTGAAATTTTTGTCTCTTACATTGCTTTCTTGTGATCTGCTTTGCTCTGTTTTATTGTGTTTAATTCTACCCTTTTGATATAATTGCATGTATATTTGCATGGGTAAGATGGATGACCATATTTCTGTTTTTGTCAGATTGTGGAGCAGAACTGTTAACAGTCTCACTGTTTGAATGTCTACTTTACATGTTTTAACTTTGTAAATTGAACAACTATTTCCAAGAAGTCAGCATGTAATTTGTCAAGCAATAATTTTTTAGGTTTTTTTGTTGTTGTTCTTTTCCTTTTTTCCTTGGAATACTGTATTGTTGCTATCCTTTATTCTGTTTTGTTTTTTTCTCTTTAAATAAAATTATTAAAAAAAAATCAAGTGTCACTGGGAGTGGTGGTGCATGCCTGTAATCCCTTTATTTAGGAGGCTGAGGCAGGAAGATTACCATGAGTTCAAGATCAGCCCAGACGATATAGTGAGAACTTGTCTAAAAAAAAAAAAAGAAATCAAATGTCTTTAGGTATGGCTTATACTAGTCATTTTCCAGGAAAGATAGAGCAATAGAATTAAAGAGCTAAAAGCACAATGGCAGTAGTGGTAATTTAGATGAAAATCCATCCTTCCAGTTGTGGGAGCTGAAACTTGGAAAGGTCATGGCATCTCCCCAACCTTCCCAACACAGCTATTATTAAAATTCTACCTAGGCTTTGAACCCTCCTTCTGACTATAGACCTCATTTGTTCTTTTTCCTTGTGGAAACCACCCACCCCTTTTGCTCACTGTATGTGGTGCTAATGGAATGACTCCAACTCCAGCTTCAAAAGTGGATGTACACCCCAAATCTAGGAAGACTGCTACATTTTCCTATTGGTGCAGGCATGGAGTTACGGCCCAGTTTGGGGAGGAAGAGTTGCAGAGACTTCTGTCAGAGCCCTTGCGGGAGAGGAGGTTTGTTGAGGCTGAGGATATTGAGGATATTGCAGGGAAGACGTGAGTGAGTTGGCGCCTTTGGGGAGAAAGTACCTGACGATGGAGCATCTACAGAATAAGGAAGGAGGGAGAATGAGAGGGCACAAGAGATACTGACCTTGATAAGATGGCTGAACTCTGATTTCTCAGCTATATGAGGCAATGAATGGATTCTCTTTTTGCTTAAGTGCATTTGATTTGAATTTCTTTTTCCATGTAATAAGAAGAGTTCTGACTTATACATCATGTTTTCTGATTTCAAACTCTATTATAAAATTTCTAGCACTTTTATTGGTATGAGAAATGTTCATTTTTGCAAGGAGCAGACATCATGCAATGGCATATGTTTAATCCTGTGGTTTCAAATACTGTGCAGCTTTTGATGAACAAAATAACTTTCTCCAACTGATTTGAGCAAGTGAAGAATTTACCTCTACTCAAGTCATTCAGACATAGCTTCCTATTGTAGGAATTATGTCACCGGTTTACTTTTTTTTTTTTTTTCTGAGACAAGGTCTCATTATGTAGCTCAGGCTGGTCTTAAGCTCACTTTGTAGCCCAGGCTGGCCTCAAACTCACAGTGTCCTTTCTGCCTCAGCCTCCCGAGTGCTGGGATAACAGGTGTACACCACCATGCCTGGTGGTTTCCTTTGTTAATCTCTACCTGTCACTAGCTCATAAGTCTCCTAAAGACAGAAGATGTATGTTTTCATCTTTCAGTTTCTAGGAACCAGTAAAAGCTATGCTCATAAGTAACAACACACATACCTAATGTATGTTGAGTGCTTATTATATATGCCAGGCACAGATGTATGTGTTTTACTTGTTTAATCCCCACAGTAAAACTAAGAAATGGATACCATCTTACTGATGGGGAAATGTGCCCATATTCACAGTTCATCAGTGGTGGAGAGGGATTAGAACCTGCACAGGCCCTGCACTACTATGGCTTGTATTAATTTTCCTGATTTATAGTTATATTCTACAAATACTTGTTACATTTATAATTATATTTAATAAGTACTTGTTAAATGAAATAATAAGTATCTCTGACCTGGGGATAGGAATTTTTGTGATGCCTGTTTTACATTTGGGAAATTGAGTCGATATTAAGATAAACTAGAATCTGCATCTCTTGCCTCTTATTGGCCCTCTGCATTATATAAGGTGGGCCAAGGAAACAAAAATAAAGGCAAATATTTTTAATTTGAAATTTTAGAGAAGATTTTTGGTTCATCAACACAATCAGCTTTCACAAAAAACTATCTTCTACATTAAAATATGTTAGAAAACTATCTTCTTTAATACACAGAAATAATAATGAAAAAGCCACCTAAAATCCAAAAAACATATTCTAAGCATTTTCTCAAAGAATGAAGAAAAGCATTAATATGGGTGAAGGGTGATCAGTTCCACATAAATATAGCAGGTGGCATTATTTACATTGCCATGTATCATGTTAATAACTTGAGAACAAGCTAAACTGAATATAAACTATTTTTTTTCTTTGTAATTTAGAAAGCCTAGAATAAGGGGCTCTAAGACAAAGATGGGTCATGTTCTCCATGAAAGATTCCTGGAAACTGAAAAATAAGGTCTTTTAACATTTTGTGATATAACTGTTTTTCTTGGCTTAAGCGTAGGTTTTAAAAAATGGTGCTCATTGTTTTGCTTGTAGTTCTTTTATGCATGGACAACCGTGCTGATGATGCATTCAGTTTAGGAGAATTTTCCAATTGAAAAAGTGCTCTGGAGAAGTTTAAGCGCCATGAATCACCCAAACCTCATCTAAGTCTCGTGAAGGCAAAGGCTGTGAAAGGCAGTCACAGAGAGAAGACATATTGTAGTTGTGCTGCTTGATTCAACTAAATAGAAAAATATTTTGTAAAGACATGAGAATTTCAGGCATCTGGCAGAGTGGGGAGGATAAATGTCATATTCTGTCAGAAAGGCGAAAATGAGTGACCTGCTGCTCACCCTCCCTCCTCCTCCTTTTCCCTCTCAGAGGGGCAGAGCTGGAAGTCCCAATTTCATTCATATGTAAAACACAAGCCCAAAGTCTCCTGGTTACAGTTAGGGAAGCACTAGAAATGCAATGGGGCACTTCCCCTTGATTATTCCCTAATGGCTTTTGGACATCCAAATGGTTTTGATCAGGTGAATAAGTCAATACATTTTTCTAATGTGAAGGAAGTAGATTGCTCATAGTAATCATGTTGCGGCAGCAGCAACAGCAAAAGTCTTCTGCTCCAAGGGGTTGGCTGTCTCCATCCTCACTGTGCAGGTGAGACCAGGAGTCTGAATGAGTTCAGCTTTTCCATTTGCTTTCTATTTAAGTTAACACTTAATGCTGAATCAAATATTTGTTCTATTTCTCAATTATTTAACTATCATAAGTATGTCTGATACCTGAGTCTCCTCTTCACTTCCTTACCAGCCCTTAATATTTCCTTAAAAAAATATTCTCTTTAGAGGCCTTGCAATCTTTCCTTTCTCCTGTCTCTGAGTCCTCACTCTATTGTAAAGGAGTTTCAGCCTGAGACAGGCCCTCCATGTGGGAGTGTCCTGATGGCCTTCTGGAGTCCAGAACCCTTTGTAGGCAGAGGGGAAGGTATAGGGAGGAGCCTCCCTTGTCTGTTTGACTTGGTCTGTATCAACCCTGTTCCCAGTTTAAAGAAAGGATAATATGGTTGGCTGTACAGGTGACTTGAGGATGGATCTGTGCTCATTTTTAAATATTTTCCCTCGACCCCTGCCTCTTTTCTCCTCAGCCCTCAGAGAAGCACCCCTGGGGACGCTTTTCCAAAGTGCCCAGTAGACTCATAGAATTGGAAAGGTGGTTCTCTGCAGCATGTGTGTGTGCAGGGGTAGACTGAAGGCAGAACACTGGGCAGCTGGGGCTCTGGACTTTTGAAATCCCTGCATCCAGGGAGCCTTGTGTCCTCAAAGCCACCTCAGCCTGTGGCTGGGAGCCATGGAGCAGGTCATCGGTGGAGACTCACTTTGCCTCCCTCAGTTGACAAACAGTGGTTGATCTGTTCATTTCATTTACTCCACAGGGCTCTTCATTTTGCTGTGAATAGCTCATTTTCTTATCGTTAATTTATAGTCAATAATTTGATTGTTTGTCAAAGGCTAAGTAAACATGACATTGTAGAGAAAGGACTGCCAGTTTGACTGACTATAAGCAATCACTGGCCGGGGAAATGTAGCCTCAAATTTCCTCAGGTCTCTTAGGCCTACTTGAGCTCTCTATGAATGATTTTAAAGATGACACAAAGAAACATCAGCCCTCTTATGGTTTTTGTCTAGATGTCCTTTTAAAGATTTATGCAGTCATTAGCGCTTTTTCAGAGGTGGCTGGATCTAGATTGTGTGAGTGATTCGCAGTGCAGTGCTAGCATTAAGAGTGCTGGGATCAAGGGTGCATGATTACTAAATTAGTCCACTGACTGGTTTGGCACCTCCCTGAAGCCAGTAGTCTGGATGGGATAGAAAAGGGCCAGAAAAGCTGCTGTTCTTGCTTGTCGGTTCACTTGCTTGCTTTGCCTCCTTCTGTTCACCATGAACTATTTCTCCTCTGTGATGCCTCTCTGCAAAAGCCACCTTGCCTTGGAGCCAGCCAACAGTAAATCTCTGCAAACTGTGTGTGAAATAAACCTCTCCTCTTTTAACTTTGGGTGTTGGGTATTTTGTCTCAGCAACACAAAAAGTAACCAAGACAAGACCCAAACCTCCTACTTGAGTAGTGATTGTTTGCTGTGGTCACAGGCAATAAAAATGATGGAGAGGCTGCTTCTCTGTAAGGCCTCTGCAATTCTCTGAACCCCTCTGCCTCTTCTTCAGCTCCAAATCGGGCTATAGCTATATTGTATGTTGTAGATAAAGATGTATTTTGAACTGAATGCTTAATTTTCCTTTACCAACAAACAAGGTCACTAATTCTCTACAGATTATACTACTAGAATGACCCAACTATGAGATGATGTAAGAGGTGATAGTTTGAGTACACAGTATAAACTGATTCACCTTATGTGTGTGCCTATTTTGTTTTCCCAAACAAGGTTTCCTCTACGCTCCAGTTTACACTATCTAAGTTGCTTATGTAACCCTGACTATTGGACAATGTTACGTTAACCTTGGTTAGCTATAGTACAATCAAGACTAACAAATGTACCTTTGAGGGGTTGGATCTTGATAATGATACAGCAAATTGAGCATGGGGCACATGACTATAATCCTGCAATGCCAGGAAGCTGAGGCAGGGTGATGGCAAGTTCAAGGTAGCCAGGGGAATTTAACAACCTAGAATGACCCTACTCAAAGATAGAAAGGAATGGAGATGTAGTTCAGCACGAAGGGCTCTGGTACAATCCTTAGGATTGCAACAAAATGAAGCAAAGCAAAACAAAACAAAAACAAACAGAAGAGGAAAAGCTTACCAGGAAAACTGTGGTGCAATGATGAGAGCAAGTTGCACCAAAGGACTTGGGGCGGGTTCCCATTTACACTATCGACAACCTGCGAGGTTTGATCAATATGCTTCTTTAAGACAGTGAGTTCCTCCTGCGGAACAGGGACAATACCCCTCCTTGTGTCTCAAGGTGGTGGTTGTAAGCTCAAAGTCAATGAGTTAATGCCTATGGAAACACTTCAGAAAATGTGAAGTACACCACAGGAAGTAGTTTGATGATGATTATCATTACCGCAATACACTTTGTGTAATTATTCTCAGACTCTCTACATGTACTGAGATAGGTCCTTTGTATTTGTAACAAGAACTTGAAAAAATTTTAGGCACAGCTTTTCCCTTCTATTCTATCTCTGAGAAAATGAAACTCACATTAACCTGTTCACCTTGGACAATCAGTGAACTATAAGCAGCATAAAGGAGAAGTATGGCCAATCCCCATTATTCCCAGCAGTCATATTCTAAAAATTTGCCACCAACAGTGTGTATTGCCCCAGAGGAAATTCAGGGTTAGGCTTCAGATTGATATTTTGGCAGTCAATAATATGTTTTATGGGAGCTTTTGTTCTTTAATGTATACATAATTTGTTTATTAACTCACGGTCAACGGCACTGAAACAATCTGGAATGAAGCTTATCTAACACATTAATTTTTTCCAAGAGGAGCATGACAACCATTTTGTGCTTAAGAACACCACACAATATTTCAGTACTGTGTTTTGGGGCCATTTTAAACAGCACAATAGCCCCCATCCCTCAAAAAAAGCACAAAAGTGAATAAAGCACTGCATAGACCGCAAAAAGGCACCTGTATACTGGAGCTGGACTAGGAAAGCAAAGTGTGTGGCCATGTTCAACCTTAGCTGGAAAAGTGCATGCTGGGCAACTCCAGTTTCCTTTAGCTGAGTGCTGATTTTGGAGGTGCAAATAAATTGCAATGAGTTGATGAATTTACAATAATGGACTCTGCAAGCCAGAATGACTGAGTTGATCTTCAAAGGGCAGAATTAAAATTGATTGGTCAAAATTACATGAAAGCAGTATTCTAATCACTAAAAAAAAAAAAAAAAGAGAAGAAAAGAAAAGAAAAATGTTTCCCTGTAATTATAATTGTCCAGTAAGATCACAGACTTGCCAATGAGCCTGTATCATTGTGCATGTTTTACTAGAGGAAGAGTGTTTTAGATTGACTTGGGAAAATCATTTAGGTCCTGAAGGGAGGTCACAAGCTGCAAGATGAGTGAGTGATGACCAAAGAAAGAATTTTTTTAAAAAGATGAAATACAGTTACCATAATTATTGATCTAAAATCTATCTCTATTTTCTTATACCAAAAATGGAATTTCAATCTGGCCAGTATCTAGCACTATAAAAAAAATAAAAGACAGTGCTCTTTTAAATGGGAAGGTGCATAAATGTCCTTTATTCTTGCAAGCTGTCAGCTGTTAGAAGCCAAAAGCAGCACTTAGTAGATTATAGAACAGTGATGAGGAAAATGCTATGAGAGAAGGAAGGTCACTGACCTGGAAGAGTAAGTTCTCCAGTAAATCATCAGGACATAAAAGACAGAAAGTTCTATGGGAAGAAGTCAATTCCAGAAGTGCATAACGAAAGCAGGAAGAGAGGATGCATCTCCATGCAGTTAGAAAAACTCTGAAGTGCTCAGGAGGCAGACTGCATCCCTTGGTTTACAAATACAAAGCAAAATGACACCTAAATAAAAGTAGCTTAAAAATCTAATGCTTCATTAAGGCTATGCAGAAAAATTTTATGCTTAGGTTTAAGATGTAGTTTCAGAAACTGGATTAGAGAGGACAGGCTACCTGGAAATAAGTTTTTTCCCCTCCAGTTCCTACAAAGAAACAAGGAAAAATTTAGGAGCATTTAACTGTGGAGTGATTTTTTTTTTTTTTTTAAAAGCAGAGCCAAATTAAGTAGTAACGAATTCTTTCATTCCTATTCCAGGCTGGCTTGTCTCTTTGCCCTGGATTATGCAGGTTCTTTTGTGGGTCTCACTCCTATTTGATTTTGCTGGGATTTCATAGATTGTGGACCAGTGGAAAGTTGGCCTACCTCCACTCAGGGGCCAGCTGGGTTTCTGTTTTTACCCTTCTTTTTCCACACACATCTCTGGACAGGCAGCTGGTGGCCATGCAGATTCTCTGAATTTCACGGCTTTTTAACATTTTTATTCCATATATGGGAGAGTTCTTTATTGATCTCAGAAAGGTAGTCCAGCTCCCAGTTAGTGGTGGCCTGGGACTTAACCTCATCAGCTCCCACAATGTAGTGTTGGTTTGGATGCCCCTGGGCTGCTCAGTTCAGCTTCTATTCCACACTTTGCCTTTAAATTCTGTTCATTTCTAAAAGTTGAGCTTTCTTATTCTTGCTTTCAAGTCTAGTCATGTATTAAGGGAAAACTCTGTTTAGAAATTTTATATATTTGCAGCAGGTATAGGGATGATTTCCTGCTTCTGTCCAGGATGCCATAATAAAGTGAGCAATTCTGCCCATATCATATTGTTAGTATTGAAAAATCTCAGTGATTACTCATGCACCTAGATTTACCATTTGTTAGCGTGTGGATCTATTTCTTCTCTGTCTTCCTAAGTTTACATTTTGCTGAACTATTTGAAAGATATTGTAAATATCACACCATAACTCAAAAATATTTTTGTACATATACTGACTCTACTCTCCGTCATAGCCACTGATATTAGTCTCTGGAACAACATGTCCATCTTTTTATACTTTTATATTTTTTGCAGGCTGGTTATCTTACAGAATTTTCTTTACTCTAAATTTTTGTTTCTTTACAAGATTTTTCTCTATTGTTATAAAATACATCTAACATAACACTTATGATTTTAATTATTTTTAAGTTTATAGCTCAGCAGCATTAATATTCACATAGTTGCATAATCATCATCACCATTTATTTTCATAATTTTTTCCTCATTCAAAATTGAAACTCTATATCCATTAAATAATAACTCCTCATTCTGTCCTCCTATGGATCCTGCTAGCCACCGATGACAAATATTTTCTGTCACCATGAAGTTGAGTATTCCAGGAAACTCAGACAAAGGGAACCAGGTAAAATCTGTCTTATTTAGTCTGGCTTGTTTTTAGCATAATGTCTTTTTAGTTCATCCATGCTTAAACATGTGTGTTAGAATTTCATTCTTTTCTTCTTTTTCTTTTTCTGTAGGGGTGGAGATTGAACCCAGGGCCCCATGCATGATAAGTAATCAATTTATCACTTAGTTACACCCCCAGCAGGCATTTTGTTCTGTTCAAGGCTCAGGTAATGTACAGGGGTATGTACAGCTACATTTTATTTATCCACCCATCCATCCATCCTTCCATCCATCCATCAATCTATCTATAGATCAGTATTTGGATTATTTCCATCTTTTGGAAATACCTTTTTGAGTCTCTGAAATTTAATTTCATAGTTAGATTTAAGTTGCACTGAAGTTGCATATTTCTTTTTGTGTTCCTGTCACATTATATGACACATGTAGTTTTCCTGTTAATGATGCCAACTTTGACCAGTTGACTAAAGTGGAAATCATCAGATTTCTTCATTGTAGAAGTGCTTTTGTCTTTTTGTAACTAGTAAGTAGCCTGTGAGGTATGTGTATACCGGTTTGCAAAAGCCCCCATTTGTCAGTTTTAGCATTTATTAATGCTTTTTACCAGAATTATACTGATGGTTGCAAAATTGTGATTTTCTAATTTAATATTCCTTTTAAATTTATGAGTTGGAAGTTATATAAATAAGAGCTTTCTTTTTCTTTTTGAGAATTAGTGGTGAATTTTTTATTCGATCACTTGTAATCCACCATTTGCAGTATTAGTTTCATTTTTAAAATTGATCTTAGTGTGGTTTTTAGGAGCCCAAGGTTGATAAATGTTGATATGTGAGACAGCGTACAATGTCTGGACCATGGTTTGTGCCCAATAGTAGTTATTGTTACTTTCATAGCTGAAAGGAGTCCTGTAACTACCTTTAGCTAGTGGCACGTTCGCTTGAGTATGCTTCTTGTGTCACATAAAGTCCTAGGAATGTATCAACAATTATGCTCACCTGATTTTGACAAAGGTGCAAAAGTAATTGAAGGGTGAAGAGTAGTGATGCAACTGTATATGCACAAGAAAAAAAGGATCCTTGACCTCAATCTCACACTTGATGCCAAAATTAAATGCACCATGGACTTAAATGTAAAACATAAAACTGTAAAACTTACAGAAAAAAATCACAGGAGAAAATCTTCTGCTCTAGAGTTAAAAGAGAGTTCTTAGGGCTGAGAGTTTAGCTCAGTGGCCTAAGTGCCTGCTTGGCAAACGCAAGGTTGTGAGTTCAATCTCCAGCACCAAAAAAAAAAAAAAAAAAAAAAAAAAAAGAGTTCTTAGACTTTACACCCAACAACATAATCCTGAAAGGGAAAAATTTATAAATTGGATTTTGCTCTGTGAAAGATTCTTTTAAGAGAATGAAAAAATATATGTGTTAAGAAAAAAATTGCAAATTACATGCCTAACAAAAGCTGTTATCTGAAATATATAAAGTATTCTCAAAATTCATTAGTTAGTTTAAAACTATTTTTAAAATCCAATAAAATACAGAAAAGACATTTTACTGAAAAGAATCAGATGGTAAATAAACATGAAAAAGTACTCAACATTGCTAGCCATTAGGGGCATGCAAATTAAGTCCACAAAAGTTATCACTACCTATTAGAATGGCAGAAATGAAACAGTGATACCACCAAATGCATTCAAAGATGTGGAGAAATGAAGTCATGCACATTATTGGTGGAAATACAAAACTACAGAGGCTTTTTGGAAATTTATTTAACAGTTTTGAAAAATCTATTCATACAACTAACAGATGACCCAGCAATTACACCCTGGGCATTTATCTGAAGACATGAAAATTAATATCCACATAAAAACTTGTCATAGATATTTAAACTAGCTTTAGTCATAATATTCCCAAACTACAAGCAACTCAGCTATCCTTCAATGAATGGAGGTTTAAATATTCTTTGATACATCCATGCCATGAGAAAGTACTCAGTAATTAACAGGAATAACAAATGATATAAATACCTATCTAAAGAAATCTCCAAAGAACTATGCTGAGTGAAAAAAAAGACTGAGCACAAAAGATTGCACACTATATGCATCTGTTTATGTTATATTCTTGAAATGACAAAATTAAAGAAATAGAGAACAGATCAGGAGTTGCTGAGGGTTAAGGAAGATGTAGAGGTAGGTGTGGGAGAATGAGAACGAGGAGAAAATGGCATAGCCTTGAGGAGTTCTCTTAGCGATAGAGATGTTCTGGACATTGATTATATTGATGCCAATATCCCTGGAATATTATGTTACAGTTTTATAAGATGTCATTATGGGACTTGGGTACATGGTATCTCTATTATTGTGTCTTACAACTGATGTGAATATATAACTATGTCAACATAAAGTTTAATTAAAATGTTATATTTTCATATCCCACTCCTAGAAATTCTGATTACGTCAGTATCTTAGTTACTTTTCTATTCCAGAGACAAAATACCCAACATCCACAAGTTAAATGAGGAAATACTTATTTTAGCTAACAGTTTGTAGAGGTTTGTGTCTACAATCAGCTGGTTCAAAGGCAGGGTGGCATGGCAGAGGGCCTTGGCAGAGGAGAACAATCCATGGCAGGGTGGGCACTACACATCAAAGCCTTCTGATGATGATCGCACCCAGGCTACCAACCTACTGAATGTTGCCACCCATACCCAGAGTGGGCCATCCTATTATGCTCACTCAGAATTATGCTAAACCAATCAGTGGAGTAATTAATTATCATAGCTTTAATCCATATTCACACATTTTTAATCCCTATTCATGTACTAGATCCAATCACCTCCAAAAAGCCCTACCTATGAATGTATGAGGCCTTTGGAGGACACCTAGGTATAAGTCACAACAGTCAGCCTGTCAGAAAACTTAGGGTTATGCCTTTCCAGTAACATTGTGTATGATTCTGATGATGCATAGAACATAATCCACCAAACACTAGACTGTGCCATATGTCATTTCAATGGAAATCGGTAGAAGATAGCTTTCCAATATTTCCAATTCAAATTTAGCACCACTGGTTGTTTTCCTTATCATGTCTTGCTGTGTATTTTTATGTTTTTGCAGTGAAAATTTGTATTTCTAATAATATTAATAGATTTCCTTATTTGTTTCATCTTCCAATACAGGTATATGCCTGTAATCCCAGCAGCTGGAAGACTGAGGCAGGAGAACTGCTGCAAGTTCAAGACCAGTCTGAGCTACATAGTTAGTTCAAATCTATCCTGCACTACAAAGTGAATCTTGGCTCACGAACAACAACAACAACAACAACAACATCCTGAAAAATTCTTCTATACATTTTTAGTAGGTACATTCTCAATAAATGGCACATTCTCAATAAATATTTGGTGCTAGTTAAGTATATTATCTGAATATTATCACTCAAGGGCTAAAAGAAAAATATTAGGTAAGGATCAAATTCAAACATCTTGCATTTAATTCTGACATATATTTGTTTATTCTCCATTATTGTCTACAAAAAAATTTTAAGGCAACTATCTTTATTGGAAAACTTTTAAAGGAAAGGCAATACCATCTAAACTAATGGAATATCCTTTCCCAATAAAAGCTTTCATTTTAAAGCAAATGACTTTTATATTATCTGAGTTTCATTCTTTCTTTAAGATTCAATTTTTTCCCCAAATATGTTCAACCATAGTCTTCAAAATATTGTTTAACTTGCATCTGTGGAAAGATCTACTCCATAGCAGTAAAATCTTCTCCTTTTATTGTGAACTGATATCAGAATTTCTTCCATGGCCTGTAGAGATGACCATGGGAAAGACAGGTTCTTAGCAGGTGCGCTCAACAGAAATTGTGATAAATGGAGGAATGGAATGATAATGATAGAATTGTCACCAGACTGCAGGATATAAGAGAGCCTGCAATTTTAGAGCACAAAAGCTCAGGAATTCAGCAGGCAGGATGAGGAGATCAGGCAATCAGGAAAAATTTATGATTATGGGAAGAATGCAAGGCAGCTCCTGTTGTTTTGTGATCTGGAATCTAAAGTCAGCACTTTCTGAACTCAGAAGGGAGATGCAGGCCCATTGCCCTTTGTATTTTTGCCACTAGCACTACAGCCTTTTGGAATTATTTTGTAATTATTTTCAAGTTTCACAGAGGAAAAACTGGAGATTTTCTATAAAGATTCCTAAGGGGAATTAAGAAAGACATAGTATAGGATTGGGGGCTATTTGCTAAAGAGCTCCTAATAGCAAGAACCAAAAGAAACTCAGCTGGAATCATTTTATGAATTGCAGGCAAATTGTAAGATTGAATCCAGTCAAGATAATTGGTTTTTAAGTATGTCCTTTTTCTTTCTCCTACTTTATATTATTAACATGAAGTCTTTTTAAGTGTCAATAATTTAAATGTAATTTAATTTCTTTAATGAAATCTTTTAATAATTTGAGAATGTAAGAATAGCTCTTGAACAGAAGCTGAGGGGAGAAGTAGAGGTGGGGGGTGGTGCATTCAGCCTTGGAGGGAAAGAAGGTGCCTGAAACCTCTCCAGGGTGACTGGTTGATGTCAGTGGAGTGGAGTCCCTTTGAAAGGCCTTCTGTTTCAAGTTTCCCCAGCTGAACACAAGGGAACTGCATGCCAAATGCCATTCAGAAAATGTAAAGTGTATTAGAATAGGCAGTGATCCAATGGCATTGGATATGGTTCCTTTTCCCACAGTTTAGGATTTAAGTAAAGTTGGAATTTGGAAAACAGATTGGACTGTCACAGCTCCATACACTGGTGTTTAACGACCTTTGCTATTTATTTATTGCAGAAACACTGAATCATGTCCAATTCTGCTTAGTTTTTCTTTAACACAAGTCTGAATTTCTCTATTATATAATTTATGGAGCTAAACTTTTGGGAACTGTCAGTAAGTAGAAGATTTTGTATTTAGTGCTATTAAATGTTATTTGTGATTTTGAACGTTAGGCCAAGCTTCCTGGCTGTCTAGAACTTTTGGAATACTAATTCAGCCATTTGTATATTGCCTATTTCTCCCAGTTTTGTGTCATATGTGACTATAATAATTATGCCTTTGATACTTTCATCTAAATGACTGAAAATATGGAGAGGACAGAGGAAAAATCCTTCACACTTTACAGAATTTCTTGTGACTTGGCATGAACTAATTGGAAGAATGGAAGAAAAACAACTTTTATGGAACATCTGTCATGTATTAAATACTTTAAAATATTTTTGCATATAATGTTAATCTAATCTTTAGTGAGGGCTACCACAGCTAGAAAGGGCTGAATTTAGATTTTGATTTTACTTCTAACTCTACATACTTACCAGTAAACCATGTTGCCTCTAATTAAAGTTCCTTACCATGTTGTTCAACCTATAAATCCACTAAGTTATATTTTCTTCTGGTCTGTTATGGTTTGTGATGGATGTTCCCCAAAGCATCATGCAGTCATGGAGGCAGCTCCATGCCTCCATGGTGCTGTACTCTCCCAGGGGCAGGTAGCCAGCATAAAATATAAGGGAGGGAAGGAGGCATGCTTTTCCCTTTTTTCCTTTTTGCTCTTGTCGCTTGCAGCCACCATGATGGTTGTCCCTTAACCATGCCATCCTGCCTTGGAGCCAGCTGAGTATGGACTGAACCTTCAGAAACTATAAGCTAAACAAACCTTTCCTTCCTTAATTTTGGGTGTTGGGTATTTTGTCCTAGCAACAAAAGAAAAGTAACCAAGACATAGCCCACATTTCTTTGTCTTGCCCATGAAAAGGCCAAGGAAGCCCTACTAAATATTTGATTGAAACTGCAATAAACTACAATCAGAGTTGTGGTGGTTGAGTTTAAATATCAACTTTACTGCTTGACAGCTATTCAAGGGATTAATTACACTGGTTACTTTCTTGTTGCAGGTTCAAAGTACTCAGCACTCACACCTTAAAGGAGGACAGATGTGTTTATAGCATAGTTTCCCGTGAGTTTAAGCCATAGTTGGTGGGCTCCAGGGAAGAAATGGCATGGTGGATGGGTGTAGCAAAGGAGAGGGGCTTGCTTGCCCCACAACAGCCAGGAATCAGAGAGGCAAAGAAAGAGCCGAAGAAAAGAAAATGCCTTTCTAAGTCACTTCCCCAGTGATCTACCTCCAACCAGGCCCCATCTCCTAACAGCACATCATCCATGAACTAATCCACTGATCTGATGAGTGTATCGTGCTCATGACCCAATCCTCTCCCAAAAGCTCCACTTCTAAAGATATGAGATATCAGGATTACAGTTTATTTTATTTTATTTTTGGTTTGTTGAGACAGAGTCTCGCTGTGTAGTTCAAGATGACTTTCAACTCACTATGTAGCCCCAGCTGGCCTCAAACTCACAGTACCCCTTATTTCTTAATCTCCCAAATGCTGGGGTTATACAGGCATGCACCACCATGCCCAGCTGGTGAACATTTTAGATCTAAATCATACCTCTGGGTGTGTCTGAGTGGATCATAGAGGCATGACCTTTGATAGTATATCTGGTCTCTGTTTCCTTTCTCTCTGTCCCTCTTTCCAAGCTCTGCTTCCTGGCTACCATGAAATAAGCAGCTTTATTCTTCCATATCCATATTAGACATTATGTTCCTTCCTTGAAGTCAGATTACCATGAACTGAATTCTCTGATTCCATGAACCAATAAATTCATCCTCCTTTAAATTGTGGCTGTTAGGCAATTTGTCCTAACAATAGGAAGGGTCATAAAAAAGTCATACGGAGCCAAAGATAACACTGAATTTGATGACAAAGGAAGTGAAAAAGAGTTTGATTTTTCCACAACTGACACTTATTTTTATTGTTTTTGGATATTCAATATATTACATATGACACTTAAGTAGCAGAATAAATGAAATATAGTTTTCTATCATTCGTGTAGTAAAATTTGTGTGTTGGCATGTGTAATCTTTTTCTATAGCTGCTTTTCTGAGATTTTAAGGGCATATAATGATGGAGAATTTTGTAACATGTAGAGATATCTCTTACTACCACCAGACATGGCAATAACAGAAATAGAATAATATTTAAATGCATCTCCTGTATCAGACATTGTAAAACATGTTTTACAGGTGTTAAAAATAATCTCCCTTATTTTGGACAATAGCCCTCTGAGATGCTTCCTATTATTATTCCTATTTTACCAACTAGAAACCGGACTAAAAAGTTAAATAATGTGCCCAAGAGCCATGCTTTGGACCCAGGAAGATGATCTCCTTCATTACCTTGGGTTCTAGCGATTGAGAGAAAATTCTTCATAGATGTCTTGTATTTTTGTTTGTTTTGAGAGCAGAGGAACTAATTGTTGCTTTGAATTATCTTTAGAAAGAGTTAGCATAATGAACAGTCTCACAAGATATAGTGTCTCACTGCAAAACAAAGGGCAAGTTTGTATACTGCACCGCATGGTGAAGATAATGTCTCTCTCTGGGGCAAAGGTTAAGCAGCCTTACTGTCTGTTATGAAAGATTCACATTCCTCGAGGTCTGGGTCCTCCTCTTGTAACTCAGTGCGGTACATGTGGACAAACATTGCTTGACCATCATTCCATCACCCATGGGAATATGGACTAGGAAACTTGTGTCAGTGCTGATCTAGTGCCTAATCCTATTTGCTGTAAGTAATAAAATCTTTAGTCTCTAGTCTCAAGTCTTTTTCTATGAAACTGCTGCAGGCCTTCTAGCTTGCAAGAGCTTTGAAATATCAAACTCTGCAAAGTTCTCTACTGCCTCTATATAGCAACTGCATGATTCTCTCAAGAAGCTCAAAAGTAGTGTGACATGGTATGAGCGAGTCAGTTTGTTGCCTTTCGATGATTTTTGCTTAAGTGCTCCTAGGTAGCACATTCCTGGTGGCAATCTCTGCTCTTCTATTTTTATTTTGATAAAAATGATTGGAAATGCTATGCATTTTCAGAGTTTGGGGTGACAGATTTTTGGGTTTGAACAGTTGTCAGGAATATTTCCTGGAGTTGTATGTAAGAGACAGTAAATAGAAAGACTGAACTCCAAAGTTTTATTCAGACTATATAAAATTTCATGCACACATGCAATCTCTCCCTAAATTTTCTGCTAGCAGCTCAGGCACAGAGGTTACTCAGGACACTGCTTGAAAAAGCAGTGTAAATGTATGGGCTCCCAGGCAACATCTGGCCAGCGGTGCTTGGAGCAGATTTCAAATATGGGTGCATGGATTTTCCTTCTTTTTAATTTTGCAACTGAATTAATGGCAATGGATGCAGAAAACTCACTGGTGGCTGGTTTCAAATAACAACAATATTGGTTACAGCTAGGCCAATCCTGGCTTTTTCACTGTAGACTTTCCATAGACCAAACTTCAGAGAACATCAGAATTGCTGAAGGGTTTGCCGTTTTAGTGTCCCAGCCTACCGCTAGAGAGTATAATCATTACATCTAGGGAAGCCTGCGAAATTGCACTGCAAGGAACATATTGTGAGGAACACTGCTCTGGACTTTTCTATGTGACTACACAGTGCCCCTGTCTTGAGACTGGGAGAAAAAGAGCTGTATAGTTCTTTGGCCTCCATATTTGCCTTAGGGAAGATATGAGTTTTGTTTTCCAGAAAATTCTTTTACTTTATATTGTTTTTTGGTTTTTACTGTATTCCTACTTTACATACAAGTGCTGATCAAAATACTCAGTGAGTGTTCAAATAAAAAAATTATTGCAATAAAAGATACATTTCCATTAATCCCCTTCAAAATACTCCCCCTTTCTTTGAACACTTGGATCCCATTGTTTTTGTGCCTTTTGAGGCATTTCCAGAAGTTCGCTTTTGTGAGTATCTTGATGAGGTGTGATGAAAATATGATGAATGCTTCTGCTGAGTGCCATCCACTGGAAAGACAGGCTTGTAAAACATGACTCTGTGTCCTCATCTACTGGATTGGGCATGTGGGATGTCTAGTGCTTCCCCAAAGTCAAAATGAGCGTGAAAGGTAACATTTTCAAACGATTCAGCACACTGAGCTTCAGCAGTGCAATATAAGACACAAAAGAGTATTTCCAGAATTTCCCCAGGAAGTGTGATAAGTGTGTTTGAAGTGAGAGGGAATTTGAGGAAGATTAGTGGTAATGTGTTTTTTTTACTGTAATAAATTTAAAATATATAAACATTCACATTAATTTTCAATCATACCTCTGTAAGTCAAAGTGAAATCCTTCCAGAACATGCAATGAATTCAAGAAATCAAGAGTCCTTCATTTCTTTTGTTTTTCCCCAATTCTTTCTTCTCTACACCTTACTAATTTGTGGATGATTTTCGTGGATAAAATTCAAGGCATAGTACCTCTTCTACACTGCAAACATACATAAACCTTTTTTAATCTGGGAACAAGAGACTACTGAAATTCCTTCTGGAATGAGAAGGAACCAGTTTCCTTTTACTCTTAGTCTTTGTTTATTGGATTTTTGAGTGTTGAATATCAACAAATTGTGCACTGTTAAGGTCATGACTCATGTGGGTTTGTATTTTTGCTAAATGTTTTGCTTTCTATAAAATAATAGTCTTTACCTGACTGCTATTAGTTAGGTTATCCATTCCAGTGTAACCATATTTGTCACATTTAAAATTTATCATATGCAGTTTGGGATATTGGTATCAATTAGTGACCATTGATTTTTTGAAAGCCTGGGATGACAAACAGGGTTTACTCTTTTGGTTACCTGATAGGAATACAGTGGCTGCCTGGATTGAGAAGAATTGTGACTGTATGTGAGCTCAGTAGGGAAGAATGCCATCATCAATTAGTTATGTTGGTGCTGGGTCTTGTGCAGAACATGGTAGCCTGTGAATATCACACTGGCAGATGTTGGCCTTTTGTTTCAGTACAGTTTTCATAAAAGAAACATCAGGCAGTTTAATGTGGAAATATCAGAAACACTGAGATACTAACATATGAAGCAGAGGTGCTTGAGCTTCTGTTTTTCTGAGCCTGAGTTTTCTTAATTATGAAACTGGGGTAATGTACCTATTTGGTAGATGATATTGTTAAGCTGGAAAAGAGCTTGGGAGGGTTGTAATGAAAAGGAGGAGTGCTGAAGAAATTGGTTGCAATGCAGTGTGAAGAGGAGATGAGAGAGTTGCCCAGAGTTCAAACCCTACCAGTCCATTCACTAACCTGATATGCTTAATCTTAATCTTAATCTTAATCTTGCTGGCTGTCTTAATCTCCTAGTCTGTAAATCAATAATTTATCTATTTGTTAGGGATTTACTAAGTGGGTTCTATTTATAAAGCATGAGTCACAGAATGAAGGATATTATACCTGAATTGCTAGTATCTGGATGGGAGCCTGAAGAATTTAAAAATATCTGAAGATGGATAAGAGGGTAAGTATTTTCTGTGGAATAGATAGATTTAGTCCAGAAGACAGAAATTACACAAGAGAGTACACCAAAGACAAAGAAAAACCTTCTGAAAAATCAAGAAATAAACAGTGGAATGGGTTTGCATGTGACACAGCAAGCCCTGAACCCAGAAAATGTTCAAGGAGAGGCACGTGAGTTGGGGCAGGCTCTGTAGAAAGAGTCTCATGTTAAAGGAGAGACTGGAGTCTATGGTACTCAAGATTACTTACTCAAATTTAATTATACTATAAATTCACACCAGTGACTTTTGGAAAATCACCCTCTTGTGGTCCTATTTTACATGCTTTCCAGTGATGACCCTGGTATTCCAAGGATTTGGATTTCTATAAGGACTAGCAGAGCTGTAGAGATTCCAATAAGGAAAACCTCACAGAGCCCATATATTTAGGATGCTGGAAATTGATTTACTACTGAGCTACAGTCTCTTCAGCAAGCCTGATATTTAAAAACAAAGAAATAAAATCAGCAACAAATACCCATTTCTTTTCTTTGCTTAAACACAGTAAGAGGTGCTTTGCTTACTCGAGGGCTCAGGCACGTAATCTACCCATTTAACCAGTCCAAGGTTGATGTTGCTAACAAGAGGACATTCTGAAAAAGCACACGGAGACATGGCAATCAAGCCCTACAGGCCCAGGAAGAGGCACATTATTGTGGCTGGATGTTTCTGGTACAGTGATCAGCGGTGAAATGATTAACAGTGTTGGCATTTAAGTGATCATAATTAGGTTTCAAAGTTAACAGCCCATTGAGATAAATAGAGGAAGTTCACACCTCTCTCAGCGCTATTGTTTATCAGACTGTCAAGTTGCAGATTCAGGAAGACAACATTAATGTGGGTTTGGACACTAATTGCCTAAAGCCAAGTTGCATCCACCTGGGAGGGTCCTTTGGGTATTTGCTCAACTAAAATGTCAGGGAATATGTACTGGGATTCTGTTTTGCTTGCTAGCATATAGCACTGTACTGATATTTTGATGCTTAGAAAGCAATTGATAGCAGAAAGTGTTGTGATGTTTGGAAGAACCTATTGGTTTAATAGTATATTTGCCTCAGTTTTCCTAATAGTAACAAAGCTGTTCACTTGGATGAAATGGTTTTTGAGCAGAATGAGAAATTAAATGATTTAACCACCAACAACAATAACAAGCCCTTTGCTCAAGTGAATTAGATTTCATTACCCATGTTATTGTCCTAAAGGAGTTATATGCACATTTTGTCAATAGAAAAATACTGAGAGCATAATTAAATTAATTTTCATAGAATTCTGATTTATTTCTTCACAATTAAGTTTACATGCATGATTGCATGCTGACTGATGCTCAATAAGGGTGGAGATGGTAGTTTCAGTTTGTAAAACTATTGATTTTCTCTTTCAAAAGACATTCAATAATTAAAGGCAGCAAAAGTGAAGGGGAAAAAACCCCCTGAGTCTTAAAGAAAGAGTATGTTTCAACTTTATAGTAATGATTGTCCTTTGATGAAATAAAGTTTTGCAAAAATACAAAGTATTGGCAGTTCATTATTATTATCAACTTAGAATCATTATGAAATACTCTTTGAAGAGTTACACCACTAAACAAACTTATAGAAAAGTAAACTATAGATGTCTCCTTTTCTTTCTTCTTCTCTTCTCTTTTTCCTCTTTTCTTTCTTTCTTTCTTTCTTTCTTTCTTTCTTGCTTGCTTGCTTGCTTGTTTGCTTTCTGTTTTTCTTCCTTTTTCTGAAACAGGGTCTTACTATGTATTTCAGCCTGGCCTTTAACTCACTATGTAGCCCAGGCTGGCTTTGAACTCATGGTAATACTCCTGCCTCAGTCTCTCAAGTGTTGGTGTTTCTGGGGCTTAAGGTGCTGGAGTTTCCCAGTAGAGGTGGTTTCTAGGTTCTTTCTGTCCTGAGCAAAGAATTAGTTAAGACAAACACAAAATGTAGCAAGTTTTACATTTATTAAAGGTATGAAAAGAAAATAAAACATTCACTGCAGAGCAAATTCTGGTCAACTAAAAGCAGGAAAAGAAGTACATCCTACAGGAGGAGAGCAGGGCACAATGAAAGAGCATAGTGGCCATGAAGAAAATGGCAGCCATCTTCTGTATCTCCCAGTTCTCAGGCTCATATCAAGTCTGTGCTATCCTATCAAAAACTGGCTCACATTACAGGTGAGAAGAATTAAAGATAGCAGTCTCTGATTGGTTCCAAGTACAGAGCTCTGGGAAATGTTCTGCATACATCCTGGAAATCTGTGATTGAAAGGTCAGGCCAGTTTGCCACGCCATAATCTCCTGCCTCACTGGGATTACAGGTGTGTGATGTCACACCAGCAAGAATGTTTCACTTCTATTTCACCTGAGTGAGCTTTTCTATGCCTTGCTTTTTTTTTTTAACCCATCCATCTGACAGATGAGTAAATGGATCACAGCATTCTCTTTACTTGTGAGTGTTACCACAGGGTTACATGATGACCAAAGAGATGATGGGCAAACCAGGTATGAAATAGCAAAGAAAAGAAAAACAACAGAAAGAAAAAGAGGTATAGGGTAGTGGGAAGAAGAGTCGGAACAAGACTGGGGGGGAGGTCATTAAGAGATATACTCTGGAGACTAGAGAGACTCTGGGGCACTAGGACCAATGTTTTCATACATCCTAACGAAACAAAAAGGTCTCAATTTAGCTTCTTTTAAGTCTGAAGTTCTGCTTTTACATGAAAAAGTTATACTAGAAAGAAATGGCTCTAATGTTTATGGAAGAAAAGGAGGTGATTATTTTTAAAGGTTCTAATTTAGTCCTTTGCTATTATTTTTAATTTAAGTGAAATTTATTTTAATGGATACATAAAAACATAATAATCAAACATATTAATTGAGTATCATAGTTCAATCCATATAAACACTGTGTAATGTTTAAATCAGGTTACTATGTCTAGCACCTCAAACATTTATCAATTCTGCTAGGTGAAAACATTCAAAATCCTTTCATACACATTTTTGAAATATATGGTATGTAATTGCTATCTATACTCAACATTTGTTTTTAATTTTTTACTGTTGAGTTTTCCAGCTGATATACCCTACACCTGAGGTTCAGGAGTCAGTCAGCAGAGAGCATTAACACAGAATCTGAGCCAGGGTGGGCTGCAGGGCAGACCTTGGTGGTAAGTGGAGCTTTCTTCGAGTGACCAGGAAAAGGCCGGGACTTACTGTATAAATAAAAGTAGACTTCGAGTTTCCTGAGGTCAGGTTTTGTGCCTTATGAATTTTAGCATTGTAAATCTAAGCTCAATATCTAGAACATAGACTTAGTTGCGTGTGCATGGTGGTAGTGGAGAGGGAAACATACAGGATTAATGCCAGACACTAAAATACATTCATCATCATTCCTTTGTCCAGAGGTATTAAAGACCCACTGGATTATTATACTCTTTAATTTTCATATCACATATTTGATAAATATGACTTTTAAAATTGTGCAGTAATATTTATTTCTGGACCTCATCTTACTTCTTTCAGTTTGCACATCCCTGTCCAGGATAGGAAGATATAACCATTTGTCTTAGTCTCTTTCTTGTTGCTGGGACACAATACCTGATGCCCACAACTTAAAGGAAGAGAGCTTTATGTTGGCTTATGGTTTTTAGAGGACTCAGTCCACAGCTGGCTGACTCTGAGGGAGAAGAGGCATTGTGGAAGGGCCTGGTTCAGGAAAATGGGTCCAACCCTTGGCATCTGAGAAGCAGAGAGAGAAAAGAGGAGCAGTAAGGGAGATACATCCTTCCGGGGAAGCCCCCAGTGACCCACCTTTTCTGCCTAGGCCCCACAGCCTTGCAGCAAATGAGCTGGAGCGCCCTCTTATGCAATCACCTTTCAAAATTCCCACATCTGAAAACATGAGGCTTTGGGAGGACACTTTGGACCAGAATCGTAGCACCACTTAAAACAACCATAACGTCATGTTCACTTTTATTGTCAAGTTGGGTAAGTTACTGCCAGTTACTCAATCAAAAATTACTGTGGCTGTTGCTGTATGTTTTATAGTGTAAGATGTATCATCAGTTTACTTCTCATAAGGAAGATCATTCCAGATAACCTGGGTGGGTCTCTTTCTATCACTTAAAAGGTTACCATACCCCCAGGCCAGTCTTTCCAAATGGAAAAACAAATTCCTGCTATGGATTCTAAGGATTACAGCTTGGTCTGTACCTGAGAATCCAAGCCTACCCTTCCATGGAGATATAATTCACATATGATTTACCTGTTTAAAATGTACAAGTCAGTGGGTTTGGTATATTTTATTATCAATTTAAAAATTATGATAGATATATATGCATCATAAAATTTGCCATTGTGACCATATTTAAATATATAATTCACTGGCACTAACTATAGACACTGTATTATACAACCACCCCCAATATCTATTTCAAAAATGTTTCCAGCATCCAAGTTGAGGTTCAGTAATTTTTAAGAAATGACTCCCATTTACCCAGTCTCTCAGCACTGTGAACCTCCAATCAGCTCGGCCTCTATGAGCTTGACTAGTCTAGATATTTCATATGAGTAGAATCACATAGTATTTGTCTCTTTGCTTATTTTACATCACATAAATTTCCCAGATTCATCCAAATCTAGCATGTGTAAGTATTTAATTTCTTTTCATTGCTAAATAGTATTCTATTACGTGTATATACTGTTTTATCCATTCATCAGTTGATGGACAGACACCATTCCACCTTTTGGCAACTGGGAATGTTGCACCAAACACTGGCATACAAATGGCTGAGTCCTGCTTTCAATTTCTTTGGCTTTGTACCTATGAATGAACCTGCTAGCTTTGATAGTAGTTCTATGTAGTGTATAGTAATTTTTTGCTTTAGCAATAATTCTATGTATATAAATATATGTATACATTTTCTGTAAGTTTCCCTTCCGAGATGATTAAACTTAGTTGTCAACTTGATTGACTTTCAAGCTGCCTAGGGGATTAGTAAGGCACACTTTTGGGTGTGTCTGGGTGGTTATAAAAGTGTGATCTGATGGTTTATATTTGGTTCCTGCCCCTGACATGAAAAAGAAACAAGGAAAATTATAAAATGAAACTATACTGTTTAAGAAAAACTGAGATGGGAAGAAGACAAAGAGATGGAGGAAGAAGGAAGGGAGGGAGGGAGAAGGGATGTAACAGGGTTAAGATATGTTATGTGCACAAACCTACTACCCGTAATTAATGCAATCATTATGTGCTATAAACACATACTAATAAAAAATTTTAAAAGAAAAAGAGAAAATAATGGCCCCCAAAAATTGAAGAAGAAAAAGAAAAAAGAAGGAAGAGGAGGAGGAAGGAAAGAAGAGGGAGAAAGGGAAGAAGAAGAAGGAGAAGGAGGAAGAAGAGGACAAGAAGAGGAAGAAGAAGAGAAGAAGAAGAAGAAGAAGAAGAAGAAGAAGAAGAAGAAGAAGAAGAAGGAGGAGGAGGAGGAGGAGGAGGAGGAGGAGGAGGAGGAGGAGAAGAAGAAGAAGAAGAAGAAGAAGAAGAAGAAGAAGAAGAAGAAGAAGAAGAAGAAGAAGAAGAAGAAGAAGAAAAATTGCAATTTCAGGGCATGAAAATTATTCACACTTTTTTCCCTTTCTGGAAAATTTCCTAAGGGCCTTGAAGACATTAAAAGTGTAAAGCAGGTTGTGGGCCTTTGCTTTTCTCCTGTGAGTTGCTCTTGTTTGTTCCAACTCCCCTCTTTAGGAAGTATACTTTTAAGAGGACAGCATAGCTCAGCTTCAAACGCACATGAACGGTTTACATGTAATGCAGCACACCAAATGGTAATCCCACCACTAGAATACACGTAGGTAATCCTTCTTAGGGACACCCCAAATCCCCATAAATATACCCAGCTCCAGGCCACAAGTACTCCTCTCCCTCTTGAGAGTATTCTATTTCTTAGAAAGTATACTTTGAAAATTCTGCCTAATAAATTCCTTTGGCCTTTTTACTGGTTTGTCCTGAAAATTCTTTTCCTGTGATGAAAGTCAGTGAACCTGCAGCCTTCCCAGTGGATAGAATGAATAAAGGCTTCCCGTCTCTGCCTGGGGAACCTCCTTGGACCCTGTGCTGTGACATCTCTTTCCTTTCCGGTGCTCTTCTTTCATGCTGTGCTTTCTGGCTACCATACCATGAGCAGCCTCTGCCCCACTATGCCCTAGTGCCATGTTAATCTACCATAGACTGAATCCTCAGAAACTGTGAACCAAATTAAACCTCACCTCCTTTAGATTGCAGGTGTCAATTTTGTGCAGCAATGGGAAAACCAACCAATACTCCTTTGGTTGAAATCTGGTTGTTATAAAGGCACAGGATGGTGAAAGGGAAAGACAGAACATGACACAGTTAGAAAACCAAAAGTAATTCATGGTGTAAGTTTGCTATATTTTTTCCAGTTAAAAACATTTTTGCATAAAATTACTTGTACACTTGAAATACTTACAATCTTATTCTTTATTTTTCTATTTCTTACCGTTCCTTTTCTAAGGATAAGGGATAATTTACAGCTGGTATGTAGCTTTCTAATCCATGTTTGCACATATTCAATATATGCAAATGTATATAAATTGCTGAGTGTTTTATTTTGAGTTTTAGAAATTTACATGAATTACATAACATTTTATTTTTGCTTTACTTTTTCACTACTATACTTAATCATATTTTCACATGAATTTATACATATATCTACACATATACATGTATCTAATTTTCTGTATTTTAACTTCTGACTCAAAACATTCCACTGTAAAAATATATCATTTTTATATATTTCCATTTTTGTTCTATTTCTTTTTCAAAGAATACTACAATGGATCCTTTTGTGTACTTCCTTATGAAAATGAGAAGAATTTTTAGGATACAATTAAAATTGTGTGAAAGTTGACAATACCAAGATAAAATTGTTCTTGTCAGACTCAGACAAAAGTAGAGTGGGAAATTATGAAGGAAAAAGAATCTTGCCAGTCTGGCTGAGATAAATGGTGTTTTGAATACTTCCTAAAAGCCCTAAAAAGACTCTCCCTCATCCTTCTTGTACTTTATGCTTTACATACCTCATATATATGGTTCACATACCTCATACATATATACATATACCTCATACATACACATATGCATGTATATAACAAAGTTTATATTGAGATTTGTTTAAGATTGCAACAAGTCAGACAAGATGTTCGGAGAGAACACTTTCCCAGCAAGGGCACCTCTACCAATAAGCTCATGCCACCTGCAGCCTTGGGTCTCCAAGACAATGAACTTGGTATCCAGACAGCTTATGTAAATCTTTTCCCTTTTACCTTTAAAATCTTCCCTTTGCTCCAGTCTCTTTGAATATGCCTATATTTAAAATTAGAAATTAAAAAAAAAGACTATGCACATATTATGGTAGGGCACATTATTACCACTGCAACACTCTATGTATTAGACGTCTTTCTGTTGTTGACCAAATGCCTGAGATAAACAAAAGAGGAAATATTTACTTTGGTTTGAAGTTCAGAGGTCTCAGTCCCATATCAGCTGGCTCCAATGTTTCTGGCATTGTGGTGAGGCCAAACATTATGGTGGATGGGTATGGTATAGAAAATCTGATCAGTTCATGGCATCAGAGAAAGAGAAGGAAAGAGAGAGAGAGGAGAAAAGAGAGTCCCCAAATTAATGTCCCTGTGACCCACTCCTTTAAGCTAGGGTCTGCCTCCTAAAAACCCTTTCTTCTATGAACTCATTGGTGAGTTAATCATGGAGCACACTCGTGATCCAGTCATTTATTCAGTCCATTAGTTGGTCTTTGGGAGACATTTTAGACCCAAACTCTATTATTCTGCTGTTGGCCCCCAAAGGCTTGTGTCTATCTCATGAAAAATACATCTGACCCATATCTAAAAGTTGTTAAAGCCTTTACAGTTCCAGCATTGCTCAAAAGTCCAAGTTCAGGGTCTCCTCTGGGACTCAAGGCAACTCTTAGATGAGAGCACCTATAAAAATAAAAACAAAGAACAAACAACAAAAACAAAAAACAAGTTACATACTCCTGAGATACAATGGCACTGGGTAGAGGTTTCCTTTCCAAAAGGAAGGAGTGGAATAATACAAAGGAATGGCACCAAAGCAAGATGAACCCAGCAGGGCAAACGATTAGCCCTGTACCTCTGTATCTGGCATTCATTCTTTTTAGCCCTGCGGTGAGGCAGAGCACTGTCATGGAAATAAATCATTAGAGCACAGCAAGGCAGCCAAAAAGGTGGGCGAAAGGCAAGGTCCCAAGATACTCTCTGATGGAATGCCCCAGTGATCTTCTTCCACTTACTATGCTCACTCCCTAAAATTTCTACATCTTTCAGTATAGCCATACATAGGTTTGGGAGTAAGTCTTCATGCATGCGTTTGGGATCAAACTGTTCAGATCCAAACTGTAATAAATGTTATGAAGATTAAATACACAGGGATAAAAGAGCTGGACTGAGAACAGAATCCAGGATCCATAAGCATGGAAAGATGAGATAAAGAAAAGGAGCTAAGAAAGAATACTGAGTAGAGTATTCAGAAAGTCGAGAAAACAAACAAAACAGAAAATAAAAACAAAACCCCAGAGAACACCCCACCGATATTAGGGAAACAGACTGTTTAGGATTAAGGTGGAGCCAACGGTGTCAAGCTTACAGCTGTGTTACATAAAATAGCTAAATAGTGTCCACTGGATTTAGAAACAAGGAGACCTTGGCAAAAGCAGTTTCAAATTAGTGGTGAGGCCAGAAACAGTGCAGTGAACAGAGGAGGAAGGGAGAGCGCGGCAGTGGGAAAGTGGCAGCTCTCTCTTGGTTACATGTACTATCCATGCATTACTTCTCTGATTTCCTGGGTTGTTATTTTAAGTGCTGCTCTTCACGCCCTATGGAATTCTGTCTGAATTCACCTGGAATTAGCCCTAGTGATGAGGCACTGCAGGTGTAAGTTTCTGCTTAACAAGATGCATTAGTCAGCTTTCCCATCACTGGGACAAAATACCTGACACCTTCAACTTAAAGGAGGAGGGGTTTATGTTGATTTATAGTGGCAGTAAGTTCAGTTCATGGCTGGCTGGCTCCGAGGCAGAGACGGCTTGTTAGAAGCACATGCTAGAGAAAAGTTGCTCACCTCATGGCAGCCAGGAAGGAGAGGAAGAGAAAGGAGTCAGGGATTCGAATTTACTTTCCAGGTGAGGCCCTCAGTGACTTACCTTTTTCTCCAGGCCACATCATCTGACAACACATTAATCTGTTGATTGGTACAGCACCCCCATGATCCAATCAACTTCCAACTTCCTCACCTCTGAGCACAAGGAGACTTTTGGGGGACATTTTAGCTTTAAGCTGTAACATAAGATTTAGGTGAGGATCATGCAAGGCTGGGTAGCTGTACAAAGAGGGGGAAGCTGTCTTCCTGGTGGGTTCAGAGCACCTAGGTAGGCAGGGGCTCATGGAATATGTTCGTGTTTGGAAGTTCAGGGAAGCTCTGTATCAGTGAGATCCAGTCTCAAATCCCGATTCTGGGACTTTCTGTATAACTTATAGTAAGTATTCTAAGTCTCTATTTCCTTATCTGTAGGAAGGTAGTATTAGTTCTCTAGGGCTCTCGTAACAAAATGGTAGTGATTGGATGGCTTAAAACAACAGAAAGTTGTTGGGAGCTGGCAGTCTAAAGTCAAGGTGTTGCCTGGTTGGTTTGATCAGAGGCTTTTGTTCTTGGCTTTTACATAGCCAACTGGCGGCTATCTCTTTACATGGCTGATCTTGTAGTCTGCATCCTGAATACCTCTTTTTACAAGAATGCCAGTCATATTGGATCATGACCCATCCTAATAAGCCCATGGTAGTTTAACGACTTCTTTAAAGGCCTTAAGTCCAAATACAGTCATGATGTGAGATACTGGGGTTTAGGATTTCGACATACAAATGAGGTGGAGACCATAATTCAGCCAGTATCCAGGGGAATAATAGTAAAACCAATTTTATATGGTTTTTGGGAAGAATAATTGGGAAAAATGCACAGCATATGTATTATATAGTACCGGGAACTTAGAAGAGAAACTAATCTACAGACCTAGAACAGAAGTGCTTGCTAAGCTCAAGAAAGAGATAGGAAAGCTCAACACTCATTTCCTAAGTCCTTCTGGGTCCATCTTCTGACCAGCCTTCTTGCCTATAGGTGAGTTTTCTCTTTGCTCTGGTCACATCTGCCAACTTCTATCATATCATGCCTCTCCTGATTGACTTTTCCCTTGATAATAAATTCTTTAAGAAATTTCAGAAATCATAAATTATCTTCTCTTCATCACCAGCACATATCAGGACAAACTGCACAGACACTATGTGTAGAATGATTGTCAATGTTTTTCTGAGATAATGCAGTGACTCATGTTTTTTCTCATTATTTTTATAGCAAAGGTGCACATAAATGAATAATTAAGACTGTTAAACATGTTGTTTTGAATCACCTTTTCAATGAAGTTGCTATATATTTTTCTTCTGTAAACAAAGGAAATAATGAATTTGCTTGACAATCTACATGCTGTTATGCTTTTTCAACATTTGGTTTAGTTTTTCTTTTCTTGCACTGCCCTAGAACAAATACTGAATTTTAATTTAGTGATTTTATATCTAAATTATAGTGATAGTGCTTTCATAGTTATGAATATATAGATCCTGCCAACCACCCCAAAACTGTCCCAACTTAAAACAGCCTTATGTAAATTTGCCTTCTCAACTTTATACACCTGAATTAAATCAAGCCCATGAGAACCCTTGCAGTTTGGTTAATGTTTTCTTACTGACACAGAATTTTAATTTGGATTTGTGTTCTTGAAAAGGTAATATAGTTTAGGAGGCTGATGACTTAGGAGGTAGTTTAAAATGCTGTCCTAGCTGGGTGTCGCAAAGCATGCCTATAATCCCAGCACTCGGGAGGCTGAAGCAGGAAGATTGTTGCAAATTCAAGACCAGTTTGGGCTACAAAGTGAGCTCAAGACCAGCCTGAATTGCATAGTGAGACTCTGCCTCAAACAAAACAAATGAAACAAAACACAAAACAAAACAAAACAAAACAAAACAAAAAAATTGCTGATTTCGCTGTTAAGGGCAATAAGGGCTTCTGTTAGGTATTTATCTAGACCAAACATTCATCAAGGTCAGGGAATAAGAAATGGATTTGATTGTGGAAAGGTTTGTTTGGAAATCCTAAATGTATGGAGAGCTCCAGTTGTTTTTTACGTTCTTTATGGGTGACAGAATGCTAAAATCAGATTAGCTAGGCTAGGTCATGCTATACTCTTTTTGAACAAAAGTGCTGGTTTTGAGATGCTAAATAAAAAAAGGGCAGCCAACCATACCGTTTTTGGAAAGGAAAGAGAAGACCAATGAGAGGTTGTTAATATAGCGAGTGAATTGTTATACATAGGTGAGTGTTTGTACATATGCATGTATGTATGTATGTATGTGTGAATATATGGATACACGATGTATGTGCTCCAGGTTACCTATTGAAGGACTACTCTAATAAGCCCTTAAATCCCTACAGTAAACTATGTATCTAAGATATTTCATCAGATCAGTTTATTCTTTAAGAAATACCAGTTCTCAGTGTTTGATTGAGAGAAAAATTCCCAAAGTTAAGAATTAGCCAGGCATGCTGTCTTGTAATCCCAGTGCTCGATGAGGCTGAGGCAGGAGGATTGCAAATTTGAACCCAGCCTGGGCAGCTTAGCAATTTAGTGACATTTTGTCTCAAAATACAATACAATACAATACAATACAATACAATACAATACAATACAAAACAAAAGGCTTGGGATGTAGTTTAGTGTGATCAAGGCTTTGAGTTAAATTTTCTGTACTGAAAAACAAAACAAAACAAACCACCACCACAACAACAAAAATCCAGAAAGTTAAAAGTTAAATAAGTAGTTTTGGGATTGTAGAGAGACCTGATGGGTAGGTACAGGCAGGTTTGGAGGCAGAAATGTACTCAGAATGTAGGTACTGAGGGTTTGGTCACACTTCCTTGGGAAGGATGTCTTAGGTTTTCTTCAAGACAATCTAATTTCCCACTTATTTCTTTGCTTAGTGTATAGGATCCCCCCCTAATTCCTCCCATAGGTGTTGGTGACAGTGCAGAAGTGTGTTTGATCTCTGCAGTTGTGACTGTCTTAGTCTCTCCCACTCTCAGCACAGCAGGACTGGGCCGGGGATTTAGCTCAGTGGCTTAAGCGCCTGCCTGGCAAGCGTGAGGTCGTGAGTTCGATCCCCGGTACAAAAAAAAAAAAAAAAAAAGTAGCACAGCAGGACTGCTAATTAGGTGACTCATGCAGAAATACCGATGCCTACTGACTTGGAAAGATACCCAGGGCAGTGTGCAGAGGTGTAGCTCAGATCTGAGGGCCACACCACTGAGTGTCCTCTGCCCCCACAGTGCCCTGCCAGGCAATGCTGAGGAGCAAGTGGCTTTTAGCACGGCCTAAAGGGATGAGGAAGCAGCACTTGTGTGGCTCTTCCTCCATATCTCAAACACCCCCTTGGGAAAGAAAATTCTTTCATTTTATCCAGATCAATTAAGAGAAAACAAAATCATGGAGCTAGGACACCTCAGTTCTGTTGAAAGTAAGATAGTGATGTGTGGTTGGGAGGTTGTCTTGATGAACGAGAACCAAAGAAAAGGTGTGTGGTTGGTGTCACCTCCCTGCCCTCCTGGTAGGAACTGGCATGGCCTTGAGCACTTCAGATGACTTCTAACAGGAGGAAAATGTTTGGCATCTTTGGAGAGACGTGCGTGTGCCTGTGCAGGCACTACTGGGGACTGTAAGCACGATAAAATGTATTTGGGCTGCCGATGACTTGCTTGAAGGTGCCACATTAGACCGTTGGATTCTATCATAGAATTAACTGGACCCACAGTCAACATTATGTGTTATGAGCAAAATAACGCTACAGTCAGGTTTTAGAAAGATCATTCTAGCACCAGAAAATTACAGAGGTGGAAGCAGGGAGTACCAACAGACAGAGACTGCTGGCAAGGCTGTCGATGTAACTCCCACCTGGAGATATCCAGTAAACTTGCATCACACAGAGTGACTGCTTACCCTGCAAAAGAAACACCCCCTGGGAGTGTACTCGGAATGTAACTTCACAGGCCTCCCCTGAAGAGCGAATCTGAATCTTGGGGGATGGGACTTAGGAAACTATCTGTGCTTGTCTGTTCTTCAGGAAATTCTTGCACCCATTCAAGTTTGAGGAGGCGGCTGAAAAGGATGTCTTTATGAATGATTTCTTTCTTCTTCAGTCACCTGCTTACACACCTGTGTCTATCCCTGAGCCCTGCTTCTGGAGATGTGTACTCTGCAGGGTTAACTTTCCATCCTCATGCAATGAGGGACGGCTTTCCAGTGATCTGGGTTCCACTTGGAAAATCACAAATTCCAGGAAATAAATCAGGCCAACTGGGAATAGTTGAGTCTCTTTACTTGAGAGGAGTGTTTCATCAGCTTCGACTCATCAGAGGATCTGCCCTGCATAGTAATAATAATCCTGTGATGACAGCCAGCATTTGTTTAAGGGGGGATGGATGATGGCAGGGTATGGAGATCTGAAGTATTGAACAGCAGTAAATCCTCTCTCTTTGTCTTGTGGGCTAGGATAATACTAATCATTCTCTTCCTTTCTTCCTCTCCTGTCTATGCCTAGGCTGAAAAGAAGCAGGCAGCAGCTTACTGGGGTGGTTTTATGGATGCCACAAAGACCTCCAGGGAGCCCTCACATCTTCCCTATCTGCCAGTGTTCCCTTATGTTCTGGACACTGAAATTCAACTACTTTCTATTGTTACTTAATTCTCAGTCACTAAAAATAGGATTCTTTTCTAGATAGGTAGTAATTTAAATTGTATCCATTAGTGAATTCTTGAAGGACCCCAAATATCTGTATCATTTCCTTAAAATAGACCTATTGTAGCACTAACATTACATACATAAACTAATGCAAAGATCATAGTGAAAATGAATGTTGTCTATACACTTCTCCTAATTGCAAATGGATTGCATAGCAAATTTTCCTTCATGGATTCCTAGTTTAAAAGCTAAAGGTCTTAAGCTATGAAAATCCACGATGGTCCCCTGAAGACCAATCTGCTTAAATGGTATGCAGAAGCAGTTTTCTGGAGAGAAAGGGTACCTACCTACACCTTTCTAGCTCTTTTAAAAGGTTAAGAAATCAAAGATAAGTAAAAGAAAGATCTACACACATAATTTTATAGGGGATGGTGTTAGTTGTACAAAGGGTCAAACTATGACAGTGAAATGAAAGGATTTCTTCAGGTTTTCTTGACAGGAGCGGATGGACCTGGGGGATTTGAGGAGGAAGAGCAATGTGTCCCTGGAGCCCAGGAGTTAAAGGACTTAGAACAGAGATCAGGGACGTCAGTAGATGTATCTCTTATGGTCTTTGACCAGGGTGTACCACTCCCCTTTTCAGGGCTATGCCTGCAGTTAGACTGTGGACTCCTGCCTTTTCTAGAACCTTCTTTATCAATTACTCCCCTTCTCTCTTTCATCTTTAGCTTCTCTGTCTGTGCAGGAAATTCTCAACATGGAAGAAAAGTGGAGAACATGTGGTATGTAAGGAGAAAAATCCTCAAACCTCTATACCTCATGCTCGTGTTTTATTCATTCAATTCTGGGAAGCATTTCTGACTCTCTTCCTTAATGTTGTATTCCTCACCTTCTGTGAACTGACTCCAAGAAACTTTTCCAGGATCAACTTGTATCATACCCTCTCAGGTAGTCTGTGTTCCAAAAAGAAAGATAAAATAAAACATGTCCTTGAAGTTTCCTGGAGATGAACCATTCATTAAGCCTAAGATGAGAATTCAGAGCACGGAAGTGATTTTCAAGAACAGGAAGTGGTATTTGGGGTGGTATTTATTTCAATTTGCAGTTGAAGATCACATAAGTGAAACTGACCTTTGGATATATAGAAAAAAGTGTGTTTGGGTGGAGAAGCAGGAGGGTTAACAGGGACAGGAATTCTCAAAGTGTGATCCTTGGACCAGAAGTTAAAACCTCACCTGGAAATTTCTTACAAATGCAAAATCTTGCCTGCACTGACCTACTGAATCAGATGTACCGAATCTGAGTCACTGTCAGAAGTGAAGCCTAGTACCATGTTTTCATGTGCCAACCAGGAGATTGCTAAGTATGTGCAAGTTTGAGAGCCACTATGTAGTCCAAGGGGTAAATTTCTAGGAATCACAAACTTTGTCTGTGATGCCGCATCATGGAGCATCAATACCACTGTGAGCAGAGGGGCAAAGGTCTCTGGACCCTCATAAAATGCAAGGGGTTGGAATGAAGGCTCTCAAAACAGTATTCCTCTCTGGGGAAACCCTCCATCCCCATGTACCCAAGGACACAAACATGAAATATTCTTAAACGTAGAGATGACAATGTACTTTCATAGTGCTGTACCTGGCCATGGTTGAGATTTATTCTGATACTGTTACCAGAAGACTTTTAGAGACAAGCTGCTGGTCTCTCTAATGTTTACTTAGAAATTATCTTCCCTCAAATTCTCTGACTTCCTCTTGTTAGTCTATATGTACTTGTACTCTTACAATTTTAGCTTGTGTTAAAACCTTAATTAACAGTTTGTTTTCTCATTGTATATCTAAGGCTGTGCCAAGAGGGATGTTGTAAACTGACCTAGGTAAATTTGTTTATTCACATTAAGATTTTTGGGGATAATATGGGCATCTCCAATAGTTGAAAGGTGGGGAGGGTGATGGATCTCTTTGGGTATAACCTTGACAGCAAGTTTTAATGATGGCGAGGCTCTGCCACTGTACAAACATATTTTAGCTACGTGGTACAAAAGAAGCCTGTAACCTGTTCTATCAACTCGGTAGAGTCCTATCCCTGGGTCTCTTTGAACGCACTGCCAGCTCCTTGTGTGAATAGTCCACTGGAGACAAAGAGATGGTAGTTTAGCAATGAGATTCAGCCCAGCCAAATTCAGATAAGGAGACTCTTTGGAGTCAGCAGCTGGACCCAGGATAATTTCCAAATCAAGCCTCAGGCACTGCTCCTAATTGCATACTCCATGCATGGGGCTTACAGGCTTCTTACACCCTGTTGATATAGGACAGGGAATGCCAGCACAGTATTTGGTTAATAGTCACATCTCAGTCACGACTGATCTCATCTTTTAAACAACAACAACAACAACAACAACATCAACAACATCAACACCACCACCAAAACATTTCTCACATCCATGATGCTAACAAAGGAAGACGCTGGGGTTCATCAGCTGTAAAGATGAAGTGTTGAGAGAGCCTCATGTAGGGGACAAAGTGTCCCTTAGAGTCTGCTAAATTCTATCTCATCACCCCTGGCATGGGTGACTGTAATCAGGGAAGCTGACCTCCCCTTCTCCAGCAAGATGCAAATTACTGTCTATCGGTAACTATTTTATAGTACTGTACTTTATAGGAAGCATGATTGGAAAACAACAAAGAAAGAGAATATTGTCTATATTATAGCATATGAAAAGCTATATGCTTAGGTGAGAAGTTTCCAGTTGAAAGCTGACAGATTCAACCTAAAAACAGCCCTTGAGAGTATCTGAATACAGAAGGCTGTTCATATCCATGGGCTCTATACACACAGGTTCAACCAACCATGGATAGAAAAATTTTTAAACAAAAATTAAGTCTGTCACTGAATATGTAAAGATTTTTCTTCTTGTCAATATTCCCTAAACACTATGGCATAACAATGTTTTATACAGCATTTACGTCATAGCAGGTATTGTAAATAATATAGAGATGATTTAAAATATACAAGAAATCATGTGCAGGTTATGAACAAATACTTTATCATTTTAAATAAGAGATTTGAGCATCTTCAGTTGGGTGTCTGTGGGAATAATCTGTGGGAATATTATTTGGGAATAATCTCCTATGTGAGACTGATGGACCAATGCACATTTTGCTTTCTTTGGTTTTCTGGCCTCACACTTGCTGCTCTCTTTGAGTTCCCCGCCCATCTCCTCATAGACTGCGACCTTTGGTTTTTACCAAAGATCCCTGGGAGGGCAAGTGAGCTTAATGTACTACAGAATAATGTCCCCTAGGACGATATAAGTCATGCTACAATTAGGTGCTAAATTTTTGAGATATAGTTTGTAAGTGCCTATGAACGTCAAATTTAACTGACAACTTGATTGGTTTGGGGATTAACCACTTGGAAGATCAGTAAAGAATACTTCTGGGTGTTTCTGGATGGATCAGTGTGTGTGTGTATGTGTGTGAACCTGGGTTATGTATCTGGTCCCTGACCCCTTTCTCTCTGGTACTGTTCCTCTGCTCTACTTTCTGACTACCATAAGCTAAGCAGCTTTGTTCAGTCACCCTTTTGAACCCTCTACCATGATGTCTCTGCCTTGGAACCAGTTGACTATGGACCAAATTGTCTGAAGCCATGAGCAAAAATAAACACTTGCTCCTGTAAGTTGTGTATTTTGGTCCTTTGGTCCCAGTGATGAAAACTTGACTAACATAGTGCAATAAATGGTTAGGGATAAAGATGTGAAGGTGAGGGTGACAGAACGCCCGTTAAAGATAGTTCAGAGAAGGGCCTACGAGTCAGTACCCTAACTCTTCTAGCGGAAAGAGACAATGGGAGAGAACACAGGCTACTTATTTCACTCACTGTACAACAATGAGGTTCCAATTAACCTCAGGGACAGCTCTGCGAACCACCATGTTCTTGTAAGGGCACCAGAGGGATGGGGGAGGAATAACAATAGCAGTTACACCAGTTAAAATAGAAATGATATCATCTGGGATCACTCAACCAATTAGCATACAATTGAGTGTAATAAGAGAGCAGAGAGAGGGAGAAAGAGAATGAGAACACGCACACATGTGCATACCAAGAATAAGAGGAAGCCAAAGACCGAAACTGCTGGATTTCAGTACTGGGTAAGTCTCTCTCATTTGCCAAGAAGAATTGCACCCAAAAAGAAAGAACTGTGTCCTTGCTATTCCCAGCCCAGTACATTATCTATTGTAGATTTTGATATCTTACTTATCCCTGTGCCACTCAGATTTTAGGAAGAGTGTACATTATTTACATGAAAACAAATATGAGCATTAGGAGACATTTCCCCCTGCGTGCAATTCCTACTAAAGAATTTACATTCTTCTAATTTGCTGCTTTACTGCACCACTTAGTATCCGCCTGAGATGCACACAATATCCTCACAGTTAGGAAGGTGCTGAGGAAATTTACCCTTTTTGCAATGAATCACTTGCTCTCCTCTCTGAAGCACCAAACTCCTTCTCATTTGGAATTCTCTTTTCCAAGCATCTGTTTTGCTTTGCAGGTATCAGCTGATCTAAAATCCAATGCAGGCATGGGAAGACATTTGATATTAACAATTAATTCTGAGTGTACTGTTGTAATATCTCTAAAAATAGCCTTTCAATAGCACATGCAGAAGCATGTGTTTTATTTGCATTGCAATTGATGCATTCTTCCTTAGAGCGGGGTTTCTGAATGTATTTTTGCAACACACAAACATGAATACCATATGGCGAAGCTGCTTCCTGCAGAGTGTTAGGATAAACATCATGAATAGCATTAATGTAAACCACATGTATTAGTGGTTACCCCTCCGATGAGCCCAGCAGACTCGTAGACTGAAACTGAACCAAAAGTGTCTTAGAAAACCAAACATTGAATTTCTATAATGTCAGGAAACTCGGGTGCTTGCTTCTTCTAAGAAAGGGAAGACAAATATAGAATGTATTGTTTTAAGTATGTAAGGATGTGCTTGCTTATTATGTTTAGATTTTTAGGACTAAGCATGCCTTAAGAGATCAACATTCAAGTTAGCTTTTCATGTGATTGTGGGCTTCTGTCACCTTCAAATTTCTACTAAAATAGAAAGAAACACAGCAAACATTTGAAGGCCTTTGAGGCACTGTAGGACCATAGTCTTGCAGCCATGGCCACCATTTTATTTATCTTCTGTAAAATATACATTCTGAGAGAGCCAAGACAATAGTAATTGTTGATCTCTCTCCTTTGGATCTCTAGTATGCAGAATGTGACACTTCAATAAAGAATTGTTGACTGGATTATTCAGTCATTTTGTTCTTCCTTCTATAGCTGAAACCTATTTGATAAGTAGGAAAGAGTCATAGGTTGCTATCTTGCTATGTTTGGGCAGGGGTGGAAATGTTCAGCTTGCCTGTTTCTTCTTTTTATCTCTCCATTTTCAAATTTGTGATTTCTTTTCCATTGTGTCTAGCTTCCTTGCTCCCCAAACAGAGATTTTTCACTTGGTGTAACTTCATTCATATGTTTTCTTTTATAGATTTTGTTACCATGGAGAAAGCCACATATGAACTTTGAACCCTTGGTCTTAATGGATCCCAACTGTAGTGGGTGGTCCTTCTGTGTCTCAGGCACTGACCCCATTATTTATTTTTCACATTGTCTTCCTTGGATTTAGGTCATTTGTTCAATAAAGAATTCTTTGTGGCCAGCTCTGTCCTCAGTTTTGCTAGACTGAAGGGATGGTAGGCTAGCTCTCTTCCTTTGAAAAATCTGGTCTGTGGATACTGCCTAGCTTTCTGTTATAAATTAAGAATTCCAGACCTTACCCTAGACCTTCCCAAGTACACCCTATGCATTCAAGTATGGGTTGGAGTACCACTGCTCTTCAAGATTAAGTGAAAGTGTGAGCATTCTCTGATTGCCCTCTATGTTTAAGAGTAAGTCTGAGGCCCGTGTGTCTGGGGCCCCAGTCATAGTTTTCTCTACTTAAGGGAATGAATTTCTCTCTAGCAACAGAATTGCTTGAAGTTTCCTGACTATTCTCTGGAAGCGGGGCTTGTGATTTCATGTCTCAATAGGTGTCCCAGCTACTTGGGCTCGTATGAGCCTGGATAGCCATAGATTGCTGATGAGACAGTGTAGGCTGAAGTCCTGATTGGTTGCTTACTGGCTGTATGAGATAAGGGATGGCATTAGTCAGAGTTCTCCAGAGAAATAAAACCAGCAAGACATAACAGTGTGTCTGTAGATATATAACAGGGCAATTTTTATGAGATTGGTTGTATGTGATTATGGAGGCTGAGAAGTTCCATCTTTAAGCTGGAGAACCAGGAAGGCCAGCAGTGTAATTCAGTCTGAATGCTAAGACCTGAGAATAGGGCAGAAGTAGGGGTTTCTAGGGTGAATCTCAAAGGCCTAAGAACCAGAAACTCTGATCTAAGGGCTGGAGAAACTAGGGGCACAGCTCTGGAAGAGAAAGTAGTTCTCCCTTTCTCTGCTCTTTCATTCTATCCATATCCTCAATAGAATGTCTTCATTCCTCTGTCTACTGATTCAAATGCTAAAATCTTTCAGAAACACCCAGAAATAATGTTTTACCAACTATCTGGGTATTTCTCTTTTTTTTTTTTTATCGGTACTGGGGATCGAACTCAGGACCACGCACTTGCAAGGCAGGTGCTTATGCCACTGAGCTAAATCCCCAGGCCCTATCTGGGTATTTCTTAACTCAGTCAAATTGATACCTAAAATTAATGGCTACAAGCAAATGATATAATTTCTTTATATATACTTAACAGACACATTAAAAAATAGGCAGTATTCATGGAGTGATTACAGTGTACCAAATATCTCACTAAGTGCCTTACTTGAGTGCATGCTTATTGTCCAGAACCCCTACTACTAGATCCATTTTTGTGACCTTTATATTGAAGATTGAGATGTTGGATTTAAGAGACATGCAATACTTTGAGCAAAGTCGACAGCTGGTGAGTGGCTAAGATGGAATTCAAACTCTGACCTGTCAGACCCATTAACTTCAGACTCAGATCCCACAGGGCTTTGCATCACAGCTCTTGAATGAAGGCTTCTGTGTTCTTGTGACAACAAATAAAAGTAATACATGCAATGTTGGTAAATGACAAAGTCCTGTGTAAATGCTAGTTGATATAATTTGGAATACAGACAAATGGCAAGGTCTTTCTGCACATGACTGTCTTGTAAATATAGTCTAGAATGGTTTAATTGGCTGCAACCTATCTTCCTCTTCCTCCCCTATGGAAAGAACAGCAGGACCAGGTTGCATGGAGGTTTGAAACGCAAAGGGAGAATTGCTGTGCTTCACATGCTGCACACAAACCAGAGACTTGGACATTTGCAGGATTATGCCTGCTCTGTTGATCTGCTCGATTTAAATGGGAGGAGAAGAACCAATGTCAGTAGACACACAGACTCAATTCTCTTTAACTAAGAATCTCAAAATGCTCACTGTGTGTCTTGTTCTATGTCCTTCTAGCATCTCTGGAAGGAAAACAGAACTGAAAACCTGTTCCCTTCTGACAACTAGGGAAGCACAAGTACAGAGAAGTGAAATCATTTGCCTAAGGTCATAGATTCATCATTGTTAAGAGCAAAAACTAGGAATTTAAGCATTTCTTCAGATTCAGAGTTTTATCTCATCCATGCTTCTGTTTAAAAGGGTGTTTCAGTTCTTTTATGCTAAGCTCTATTGCAGCACTTTTTCCTGATGTATGGCCCAAATTCTGCTTCAGTGGGTCTTGCTCAAAACTCATTTCTTTGGTGAACCATCCTCTAATCTTATATGACCACAGGCTCTCCTTAGATCCAAGCTTGCGGACATGGTCTTTGAAAAATGACATCATAATCCTAAAAAGAAATGAAGGAAATTGAAACCAATCTTTGCGACGTACTATTTTTATTTGGTTGCTTGTGCTATTTAGATGGAGAGGGCACTGGATAGGAACTATATCTTTTCCATGTTTTATACCATGCCTAATAAGTTCTCAGAATATAATAAATGTTTCACAGGCCAATGAAAAATTCCAAAGCACATAACCTACTGGGGAGGTTATAAAATTATTCATGGCTGACAATGATGAGAGGGTCAGAGTTTCACTCTAAAGGGTGAAGACATTGTGACAGTCAGAAAAGTGATTCTTGGAAAAACCAGAACTATGGAGTATTTTACAAAAACTTGTTCCCACAATGAATGCCAATAAGGCACTGACACATAATATAATAACAATATAATAACAAGGCTAGTCTATGCCACTCTATGATAAAAAAGTAATAGTACTAGTTATTTATGACATGCTATACTAATTATGTTATGACATTATACTAATTTTAATATGGACCTTAAGAGAAAATCCTTAAAATGATATACTGATTGCTGAGTGAGATAATATATATTTAGGAGATTTTTTTTGTGATTTAAGTAATATATGTTTAAATTATGTAAATAATAGTATCATAGCCTATGTTAATAGGCTTTGTGGCATTCTTAGAAAATGAAAGCACAAATTTTTTGTAGCCATATGACAGTTACCTGGGCTGTTGGAGGAGAAATTACCTGAGACAAGATATAGGAGAAAAAATTATTTTGGATAAGAGGGAGGAGAAAGAACATTAGTAATGTGCACAAAAGTTGACACCAATGATTTTTGTAGATTTGTTTCTTTAATTTATTGGTTGCAATGCACCGATATCAATTTTCACTGCCAGTGAAAGCATTTATTAATATGTGTATTTGTTACTAGAAGGCTTTGTTTTTGTGTTTTCAGTAACAGTACAAGCAGACCCATAGGACCAGTGAATACAAAGATATCTGGGTGTTGGTGGAGGAGAGGCACATTAACAAGTAGAAAGCAGAGGGAAGGTGTGAGGAGCTCAAGTCTGGGTCATCAGTCAAGGCAGTCATGAGCTGGGTGAGAGCAGAGTGCGCTGGAGCAGGGTGTGTTCTTGAATAATAACAAGGCTAGATTCCAGGAAGGGGACTTTTCTATTACAAGATATAGCTTCTGAATGGAATGTTAGTTTTAGGGTAGTCAGAAGAAATGTAGTTCATTATTTTAAAAGGCTAAGAAAATGGAAGGATGCTACGATTTACTTATTCATCACCTACTCATTGTTCATTCAAGTCACATACTTGCTACATACCTAACATATGTGAAAGACTGTATCTGTGATGGTGATTCTGTCACAGTTCTTGAGATCAAGAAACTTAGTTTTATGAGAGAGACCACTGATATGATAGGTGCAAAGTTCAGATGCTGTGATGATAATGGCATATTTGAACATTTACTATGTGTCAAGTACATATGTTGCATACATTTACATGTATCAAAAGTATACTAGTCAGCTTTCTGCTACTGTGACAAAAAACTAGAGATAATCAACTTAAAAGAAAGAAAAGTTTACTTTAGCTCACAGTTTTGGAGGTTTCAGTCTATGGTTTATTGGCCCAGTGGTGGCATGGTATATCACAGTGTAAGCACATGGTGGAAGAGGCCTTTTCATCTCATGGTGGCTGGGAAGCAGAAAGACGCAGAGGAAGGGGCTGGAATCCCAGTATCCCCTTCAAAGAGCTCATGCATGTATCCAATGACCTAACTTCTTTTTACTGGGTCCTACCTCTCAAAGGTTCCACCATTTTTCAATAGCACTGAAGGCTGGTGACTAAGTTAGTTAACACCTGAACATTTGGGAACATTCAAGATCCAACTTCTAGTTTTATTTGTGTTTCTTTGAGCCTTGGTGGATAAGAATAGCCACATGTTGTGAAATACAGACAAGGAATATCTCATCCAGCCTAGGAGGATTATTTTGGGTGTCTAGAAAGTGAATATCTTACATGACAGTGGAGGAGAAATAGAAGCGTGAGAGAGGAGTAGGAGTAGATATGGCAGCATTCAGGTGGTCCATGAGAATGACTGAAGGATGTGGCTGAGTCCCCCCTTTACACTCACTGCACTCAGCCCTACTAGGTGGGCCTGGTGTGAATGAAGTAATCCCTGGCAACAGAATCACCCCCAATGCCGTAAGAAAAACTGAGCCACCTGATACCTGCTTTTAGTGAATTTTTTGTTGTAGATATTGCTCTTGTTCATCACCATATCTTGTCCCCCTCCCCCATCTAGTCACATAGGTTAATTTCCCTTTTCCCCAAAGGCACAGTCATGGAATCTTCTTTGGCCATTCACAGGTAAGCAGAAATGAACTAGGCGGAGGCATATAGATGATATGGATGTTGGTTTGCATTCTCCACCCTCTTTTTTTTCTGTGAGCCAGGAGAACATGGGCTCTGCTTAGTGTGGCTGTATGAAGGAGGGGGACCTGTCAGGGGGACCTGGGAGTCTCCTCTTTGATGCCCTGAGTGTTCTCTTTGTGTCTATATGACGCTCTGGAGGGTCACACTGACCTGCAGCAAATTTTGAGTGAGAAATAAACCTCTATTCAGTGAAGTCACTAAAATTGGGAGAATGTTTGTTTATAACAGTATCATAACATTGCCTGTTCTATTTTGCCTTTATTTCACTTGAAAAGCTTTTTGTTTTTGAGATTTTTACCTTTGTTTTTGTATCTATTGACTTTCTTTCACCAGAGGTGTCATTCTTGTTACTTTGTAACATGTATAGAAGAGCCAAAATAAAATGACCTTTGAAAATCAGATACTACTACTTACACACCCTGGAGAATTTCAGGTGAGAATTTTATTAAAACACATACAAGTGGCTATTAAAATGTTATATGGGTAACATTTTGTAAGAAATTCAGTGCTGTTTCCTTCAATAACTTGACATTTGTTCTTGTCTTTTTACTGGTATGATACACTAAAGTTTTCCTATAGTCACCAATTAAAGTCATCTTAATTTTGAGGTAAAATGACATTTTTATATGAATTAGAAATAAACTCCTTAAAAATTGTATGTGTGGGTTAAATCTGTAGATCCTTCTGGAACCATTTCTCTTTTTAAAGGGAGTGTTTCCACTACGTTGCTAGACCTCACAGTTTGCATTAATTAAAATATGCATTAACATACTTCATTGAACCTAGAATTTCAGTGCTGGATACTTTTGGATGGCATGAGAAGATTGGATCAGAACATGGAAATTTGGACTAGATTTTGCTTAGAATCTTCTGTCAGTTTTGTTTCCTGAAGCAATTCCCAGCAAAGATAAAGTTATGAATTCAGGTGCAAATACATCATCAGTAGACTGGATAAATAAGATGATCTGAAACAAGGACAAAATTTCCAAAGAGATTTTGTTCCTATGTGATTTATAAAGCATGAGGGGAACAGAATTTGGGGTGGTGGTGGGGGACAAAAAACATTAGTAGAAGCTTGTAAAGCTTTTCCCAATGAAATGTACCCTTCCTGCTAAACAAAACGATTGGTTATAGATTAGTAGTTCAATGAGTCATTTTGTTTACTCGTTTTAGCACCTGTAACATGATCAAGCTTAATGCTAAGCTCCTCAGGAGATGGTGGAAGTAAATGTTGAGAGTATCCAAAAAGGCAAAAAATTGGTTACGTCTCATAGTCATCATGACTGAAAGAATAGCCCTTGTCTCGATCTGTCTACCGTTCCTTCTTCCAGTTCCTGTACACAGAATTGCGCCTGGAGGGTTTGGTGGTAGAGTACTTGCCTTGCATAGAGAAGTCCTAGCTTTATTACTCAGCACCCTCTAGAAAGGAAGGAAGGACAGAAAAAGAACTCTTGGTTTCTCCCCTGCCCCCTTTTCCCCTTTCCTCTTCCTCCTGGCGAAGCTCTGCCTAATTTCTACATTCATGCTTTATTTCTCTCCTAGTTCTTTGGCCAAGGGAAGGATAGGATGAGATGTTTTAAATTTCCCTTGGCAGAAAGCAGCATAGTTTCTAATCATCCTTCCCCAACCCTTTACTAGCAGCTTGTCACGACTTATTTTAATATTTTCACGACCATTATCATGCAGGTCCCATCACCTGGTGTTTCACTAAGCAGTTCTCTGATCAAAGAGGTATAAACAAATGGGAATAAGACCTACCCTGACAAAACAATTTAACATCAGACTGTTTTGTGTAATGCATATCTCACTGCTATATACAAAGGTCTAAATTACATAGTAAGACAATTATAGATTAAATATTGTGCCTTAGAGATAATACATGCAAAATAAAGTGGAGTAAAGAGCGATTCACTTGAGAGCAGAATTATGCCATTACCAGAAAAATTAAATTCTAAATCTTGGATTTAGGTTTCCCTTGTGGGGTTCATCCTGAGTGCATTTGTTTCACTTTTAGTTGGTTTCTCATTGCTGTTCGGTGTCCTCTGAGAAATCAGCATCTTCAGGTAGTTTGTTAGCAGAGGCATTGGTGCTCTAAGCAAGAAGTCAAAGTCAAGAATAGAAATTGAATTGTCAATCATGGAGCTGCTTGGTGGTCTCTTGGAGTCACCTTCTGTGTTTTCTTCCAGTATGTCATGTGGTCTATACCAATCTACTTGGATTTAGAATATAATCAAAGCTTTATTGTGGTTGCTTTTCCACCAAAGTGCATGTGCACATACACACATACACACACGAACAACAATTTATTCTGTAAAAATGCACACATTTTATTACTTCAGGTGTATATATTTACATTCCAGAGTGTCTTCTATTTATGTACACAGTGTTCTGCTACCAGATCTGTTTGTACCTAATTGTATTATCTAGGAAGAAGCTCGCAGGTGATAATGAGTGCTACTTCCAGAACATGGATGGCCTGCTGCCATTAACAAGGTTGACAGCAGTTCACAAAATATTGGGAATAACTCATCAAATGACATTATGCAATCTCATTTTATTTATGATTTTGTGCAATCTCATTTTATTTTCACCTTTTCAGATGGGTTGTTTCATGAATGAACTGTCTTTAATGGTTTAATATACACCAGAACAACAGAATCATGGATCCTCTCTAATAGCTTGTATTAAAGTTTGGAATGTACTGTAAAAGACACACACACACACACACACACACACAAATATATGTTTCTCATTCTAGCTGTGTATTATGTTTTCTGATGGTGAAAATTAGTTTGTATTTCCGGAGCACAAATACTAGTTGAAGTAGACAAAGGTGGTTCAGTGTTATATGGGCATAATATATCAACCAGGGTGCAATCCATCAACCCAGGCTTGTATGGATGGGAGAATGAGGAGTGCAAAATTTGCTTTGGACTGAAACATCTCTCTTTTGATGGTTGTGGTAAGGGGGCAAAGGCCAAAGGGGGCAACGGGGACTCAGGCTACAATGATGACTTTTTTTTTATTACAAGTGCATGAACCTATTTATCTGAATTGCATTATGAGACTATCAAAACCTTATTTTTCAACAAATTTTTTGTTCCATTGGTATCTCACACTATAGAAAAAAAATGCAATCTCATCCCAGTTTAAAAATACATGGGGATTAGAGCTCTACTATGTATTAGGTGTAGTTAACCTGGGGAAGAGATTATAAGTACAGCCATTTTATTTTTATGGTCCTTTTAGAGAGAACTAGGAAGTTGATTAAAAAAAAATACTGTTGGAATTAGGCCTGTGTGAGAGATAGCTGTGGGATACTTGGAAAAGAAAGCAACAAACCCTGGAAATCTAGAAAGGAAGCACTCCTGTCCCAGGTTCTTATAATCCCAGTCCTGGATAAGGTGGCCAGAGCCATCTGCAACCATGCACACCTAATTGCACAGCTCGGCTGGGCTGTAAAATCGAAGAAGGGCTTGTATTCAACAGCAGCAAATTATCAAGTCAGTGTTTATTTTAAATCACAGTAAAATACTTACGGCACTTTCATATCTCTTCTTTTTATGCTTTTTTTAAAAACTGTAATTGAATGTTTTGACAGCTCATTCTTTTTTTTTTTCCAACTGTCATTTCATTTAATGGTAGGTAATGATAATTTGGTTAATTCCAAGAAAAAAATTATTACTTTTGCTTTTCCCCCCTAGATTCTCAGTCTTCTAAAAATGACTTAATTGTAAATTGACATGCAGTTGACATTTCAGTTGTAAGAAATTGAGAGACTGACACTTCAGTTGTAAGAAATAATGGAGAGAGATCTTGTATACTTTTACCTGGTTTAACCATTGTGGTTATATGTTGCAAAACTGTAGTAAAATATCACCATCAGGATATTGACAATGAGACAGTCAGAAGACACAGAATATTTTATCACCATAAAATTGCTTGTGTTGCCGTCTTATAAATATACCTACTACTCTCTCTTTTCCCTTTGTCTCCTTAATACCTGACAACCAGTAATATGTTTTCTATTCTTTAATTCTGTCAAAATAAGATCTTCTAAATCCAATGAGATAGAAATATAAACTTTTGCACTCAGCATACCCTTCTAGCAAGTGTTCCAAGTTAATACATATAACAATCATTCATTCTTATTTATTGTTGAACATTATTCAGTGATATGAATATACCGCAGTGTACTTAATATTCACCTGCTGAGGATGACTTCACTGTTTTCAGTACTAGGTTATTGTGAATAAAGTTAGTCTAAACATTTATGGACAGGTTTTGTGTGAACATATGTTTTGACTTTTCTAGGACAAAAAGCAAGAGTCTAGTTGTTGAATCATATGGTAGTTTTATGTTTAGATTTAGAAACTGTTAAAATGTTTCCATATAAATGTACCAATTTATATTCTGCAATGTATGAAAGAGCAGTCCACATTCTTGCCAGCATTTACTGATGTCACTATTATTTGAGTTATTGATAGGTGTTTAGTGTTATCTCATTGTAACTTTAATTTCTCTGACAGCTAATGACATCAAGTAATTTTTATCTGCTTATTGTCATCCATATGTCCTCTTTGGTGAAGATCTGTTTGGGTTTTTTACCCATATTTTAATTGAATTCTTGATACTTTTGCTGTTGAGTTACAAAAGTTCTTCATTTTAGATATGAAATCTTTATGAGATATGAAGTTTATAAATATTTTCTACAGTCTGTATCTTGTCACTATCTTAATAGAGTCTTTCATGAAGCAGAAGTTTAAAACATTTATAAAGTTCAAATTATCAATTTTCTATTTATATTTATCTTAGTTACTATCTTGGTTACTTTTCTCTCATTGCTGGGACAAAATACCCGACACACAAAATGAATGAAGAAAAGGTGTATTTGGCTCACTGTTGTGGAGGTTTCAGTCGGTAATCAGCTGGCTCCGAGGCAGGGTGGCACGGCCCTGGGGCAACAATTCAAGGCAGCAGCCAAAGCAGAAGGGAGAGAGACAGCAAGCCTCTTTTCCTCCCTTCTATTGTATGCAGCCCGCCACTGTTCAGGGCCAGTGTAGCACTCAAAATCTCCTTGCCCTCCTTTGCACGGGATGAGGATATTTACAAAGTAAAAACCCTGGATCCCTGTGAGTTTCAGCTAAATTTCTAAACTTCTCAAGTTGACACAATGTGTCAACCATAACAGTTACTTTTCTTGATGAGGCAAAATATCTGACACCAAAAGTTAAAGAAGGAAGGCTTTATTTGGCTCACAGTATATAGGGTTTTAGTCCATAGTTGTCAAGCAGAGTGGCATGGCAGAGACACATTGGAGAGGAGAAACAGTTCATGGCATGCAGAAGGCAGAAGACCCCAAGCAGAAAGCTATAAGTGACAAACAGAAACCCTCTTTTCTGTCCCTTGTATATGGTATACAAGTTACCCACCCATAGGGCAGGCAGCCATCATACCCAGTGTGGGGCAGTTTTAATCCTAGAAAAATACCATGAGTCAATACCAGCATCACATTCTTGATCCCAGAATCACACACCCAAGATCCAGTCACCTATGAAACGCCCCCCCAACCTGTGACCATATGCGGCTTTGAGGGGACAGCCAGACACAAGCCATGACTATGCTTCATGCTTCTGAGGTTGAATCAAAGAAGTTTTTACCTAACTCTAGATCCTGAAAATTTCCTGTGTTTCCTAGAAGTGGTAGTTTTGTATTTTGTATTTAAGATTACTACCAATTTTGAGTTAGTTTTTGTAGAAACTGTAAGACCAAGTTCAATTTTGTTCATTTGTGAATGTTCATTAGCCATAACAAGACTTGTTGAAAAGGCTGTTTTTCCTCTGTATATTGTGTTGCCTTTGTACCTTTATCAAGAATCACTTGATCATTGTTATAGTTAAGGTATATGAAGTAACAGATTTAATACAGGACATATAATTTATAGGATTGTTTTTTAATATTTACCCAGATAGTCAAATGCAAGAGTGCAGGAGATCTGTCCACACGCTAGAGACTCAAAAACTACAGCTGAGACCCTGGATCCCAGGGCAATGCCCTACATGACACCAGCTGAACACCGAGAGCCCACAACAATGTTTCATGCAAGTCTGTATCAAGGATCTGAACTGGGAAGACCCATTGGTCAGTGGTGGAAGCTATAAAATCTGTGCCAGTGGGATGCGGGGTCTGTGCCAGTAGGCTGAAGCCAGGATCTGCACTGGAGCCAGGAAACGATTCTGAAGAACAGGACGAGTCCACCCAAGAAGAACTGCAGCCATCCTCAGTGACAGTAGTACCCAAGCTCTTCCAATGATGAGCAAAACGGAGTTCATATCAGGAAAGCCAGCATGACAGACTTCTTCAGGAGATTCAACAGCACCATCTTCCCCTCCAAGTCTCTTTTATGCTGTTGGCAGCAATCCTCAGGTGGGCCCTCCACACCCAGCACTATGCTGACTGCTGACTCAGTTTAGCTGGTGTTACAAGTTGACCATTAGTTAATCCACCGCGAGCTCAGTTGTGTGAGTTATTTTTTGGGTTCTCTGTCCACTGATTTATCTATCTATCTATCTGCTAATATCTCAAAATATTTATTACTGCAACCATACACCCTATGATGATACCTTGGTTCATGAACTTAATGTTTTGCACAATTCTGGTTGCAAACTGAAATGAATAAATTACTCGAATTTCCCCTTAAGGTCAACATTGATCCTAACTATTGAATTTGATTCAGTTCTTCTCCATTCTGTTTACAACCAGAATCATGGAAAGAATTAAGCTTGTGAACAGAGATAACACTGTAATTTAAAACTTGGAACACTTTTCCCCTCCCACTTGATACTTCTTTCCAAAATAATCATAGTTATTCTAGCTTCTTTGTCTTTCAATATAAACTTTACAGTAATTTTATCTGCATTTATAATCAATCCTAGGATTTTGATCAAAATTATGATAAATTGGTACTTCAATTTGAGAGTATTGACATCTTCACTATCCTAAGTTTATTGATACATGAACACAGTATTTAGTGTCACAAGACAGAGTCCAAAGAGGTTCCCACAGAGATAAGAAACTTAAATTCATCTTAATCATAAAATTAAGTTGCAAATTCTTTGACTACCATAGCAAAAAAAGAATTTTCAGGATGTGTCAGTAGAAGTGCAAAGGAATTTATTAGGCAGAAATCTAAATTTAAAAGTACACAATCTGAGAAATAGAGTGTGAGCTCTTAAGAGAGAGCCACCTTATGATCTAGAGTTGAATATGTGTAAGGGACTTTCAGAGTGTCTACAAGATGCAGAATCTAGGATGTATATTTGTACATTGTACATTTGTCTGTAAGGTGACCCAATTGGCAGGCAATGCTTGAATGCAAACCATTTACATGTATTTCAGATTGAAATATGCTGCCCATCTATTTTGGTGTTGTTGATGTATGTTGTTATATCTTTAATTTCTTTCATCAATATTTTATAGTTTTCTACAAAAACTTTTCAGACCTGAATGTGTTTTATTGGATTTACACTTAAGCATTTTTTAAGTGACTGCCAGTAATATCAATTTTCATCTCAGTATACACATGTTTCTTGATGGTACCAAGAAAGCAATTGATATTTGTATCTTCAGTTTGTATCTTGTAACCTAGCAGAACATTACTTACTAATTTTGGAGTTTTTTTGTAAGTCTTAGAATTTTCTACTTAGATTTTATGACCTAAAGATAAGGAAATTTCCTCTTATCTGATCTTTGTATACTTTGTAGTTCTTTTTCCTTGCTTAATTGTCCTAGTTAGACCTTTCAGAACTATGTTGAACGAGTGGTAAGAGTATATATTCTTGCATCGTTCTAAATCTTAGAAAAAAAGAATGAAGTTTTTCCACTAAGGATAATGTTAACTCTATGAATATTTGACATTCATATTCTGGATACTTTTTCTAGATGCTATTTCTTGATGAAATCTGCTATTTATTTTTCTGAGTGTTTTCAACATTCATGGTTGTTGAATTTATGGGGCACTTTTTCAGTTTCAGCTGATATGATTATGATTTTTTTAGCCCAATAATATTATGGATTATTCTGATTAATTTCCAAAATCTGAACCAGCCTGGAATAAGCCACACTTGGTTATATCAATAATTATTTGTATATATTGTTGCATTTCATTTATTGAGGGCTTTTGTGTGTATATTCATGAGGGATAGAGGTATGTGTACTTATTGGGGGATCTTTTTTGGTAATTTTGAAGTAGGGTAGAAGAAACAGAAGATAGGTAGAAAGGAGACAAGGAGATCATAACTAAAAATTGTGCTTTTAATAAGACTGCAACTTTAAGGACCCAGTTGAATTTCCCAAGAGGATCTACAGTGGCATTAATTTGGTTAAATTTAGGCTCCTTTCCTACCAGATCCATGACACTCAAAATTCCTCAGAAATAAGGTCCACAAATTGGCTTAATGGAGAAAACAAAAAGCAGGAATCTGATCCTAAGATAAAGGAGCATGTTGAAAGAGTCCGAAGAATGATTGAATTATCTATAAAACAATTGGCAAAACAACAACAAAATTGCTCATATCTACAGAATGGGCTAGATCCTTCTAGGGGGATGGGCCACCCTTTTCCAGTATTTTCATTCCTTTGAGAGAAGCATAAATGTTCTCTGTTGCAGGAAATAATGCACCTCATTTCTTTGAGTGCCTGCATTTCTCTCTTGAGTGCATCCTAAAATATCTGTTTAATAAACCTTTCCTGTGTCTCCTGCTGATGCATCCTGAAAATACTTTTTCCAAGATGGGAGTCAGTGAACCTGCACTTATTCTACAAAAGTGTGGGTTACACTCCTTATTTCAGCCTCAGGAACCTTTCAGACCTAGCCTGGTGACAATTTCTTTATTTTTGATATCAGGGTAATACTACTTTTATGAAATATAATGATATGCATTTCCTGTTATTTAATTTTTTGGAGTACAACATACAGAATTTTAAATCTGGTAAAAGTCTGTAGAGAAATTATTTGGGCTTGGAGATTTCTTTTTTGAGAGGTTATAAATTATGAATTCAATTTCTTCAATAGTAATAGGGCTACTGAATTTATTCCACAAAGGCATACAAACTGGCCCAGGTGTGGTAGTTTGTGTTTTTCAAGGAATTAGTACATTTCATTTAAGTTGTCAGATTTACTTGTATAGAACTTATACTATTCACTTATTATCTTTTTGATGTCTACAAAAGGATAGCTATTTCTTTGTTCAATTTGGTTTATCTATAATGTTTTGACTTTCTCTGTGTATAACCTTTTTAGTGGTAGCTCAAGGTATTACATTAAACCTATGTGACGAATCAGTCTATCATGTTTATATTTTACCAGTCTGAGCACTACATAGAAATCTTGCTTCCATTATACCTCTTTATGCTCCCTTGTTATATAGTATACTTGACTCAGATAGTTTCTCCACAATCATTCAGAACCATGTTAGGGAGTGCTATAATATTGCTCCAACCATAGTTTAAAAAACTAAAGAATGTAGTAGCTGCCCATTGGCAGTGAAAAGGATTAAAAAGTCTGCACTCTCCCTTTCTTCAGGTGATAGGGTGCTAGTGAGGATGGCATGGAGCTCTCTTCAGCTGAGGTCAAAATATTGGGTCAAAATATTGAAGTCAGTACCTTTGATGTATTGGGAAGGGTTAATGGAAGAAGATCGGAGTCTTTTTTCAAACTGGGAAAGGTTGGAAAGGGAAAAGGGAACATTAACTCAGGTGAGGCCTTCTGCTTCTGCTATTTCTCCAAGAAGTAACATGGCGGAATATGATATGGGTGGGGCTTGGGACTCAGGCTCACAAAGGCAGGAAGAATGGGTAACCGGCAGAAGAGGAAGTTGAGGCTGAAAGATAGGGGGAGGGAGCCATGAATGAGGCTTAGGAAAGAGGAGATTGTTGGGACTGGGACACAGGTGTTGACCAATCAACCAGGTCAAAGTTTTGGGACAAGTTAGGGTTGTTGGGCACTGGGTGAGTGGTCAGTTCATAAGGGGAATGGGTGAGGATTTAGGGGCTCTTGGATTTGAATTGGGCTGCCAGATTATGAAAAGTAGGATAGTCAGAGCACAGAGAGGGCTAAGATTGAAAGGCAAACAAGACCTGGACATCAGAAACCTCCTCCTACTTTCCTGATTGGTATAAATTGTCAGTGTGTGTCAGTTTAGAGTAATGAAAGGACCCATCCATGCTCTGGCCAGATGATCCCTTGTCAAGCTAGCACTGAGGCCTGCTGGTACTGCAGAAGAAAATAAGGTTTTTTTTTTTAGTTTGATGTACTGCTTGAGCCCTAGGGTAGAGAGATTGGCTAGAAGACACCCAAAGGGGTGTGTGTGTGTGTGTGTGTGTGCACTGCAAGGGGTGGGGAAGGCTTCTCAGATTTGGAAGACAACTGGGAGGTACAGATTGTCTCAGCTACTTAAGGGGCTCTGTAAAGAGATAAGAACTTCATGGAAAGGTGACCCTTTCCCTAAAGGAGAGCACACAACACATCAGGGAGTAAGGGAAGAAGTCTGCTTCCAGTGATTTTTATATTTTCCAGGTCCAGGGACTGAAAATCGGGCTTAATCCTAGGACTTTTAGGGCCAAAGGGGTACAGTGTCACCACTGATTTACATGATCAGGATAATGTGAGGAGACTATCTGCATACTAGGAGCAAAATACTAGCAATGGAGGCAAAGGGGGTGGGGACAGGCTCTGGAGGGACAAGGAAATCGTTCTGTCCATCACCCACTCCTGGGTTTCGGCCCCATATGTTAGATTAAAGAAGACCTGTAATGAAATAAAAAAGATATAATCAGTTACAAGAAAATTTAAATGTTTGTTACCTTTGATGACCCGACACCTGGGTCATGAATCCAGAATTTGGCTGCCAGCGATGGGTGTTCACGTTCTATTTATGGGGCTCAGGGTTTAAGGGTAAAGCGATTGGGCAGGGAGCAACGACGTGGTGTCATCTGATCATAATTGAGTCAAGTTTTGCTTTTCTAAATTAAGTAAAAGATTCTTTTTACCATTTGTGTCACTGGCCCAAAAATGGCATCCTCTGGCCAGGGTTAAGTTTAGCTTTCCAAATTAGTTTCTATTTTCTAAAAATTACATGGCCTATGTGCCAGGAGGAGTATACCACATTCTCTCCTCAGGTTTATCATCCACCAATCTGAAGTTAAAGGACTGATGAAATGGTCTTGTTAAAGTCATATAATTTTAAAACTCAGTGAAGGTGCTTTGGAATATCTGCAGGATGTTGAACAACTTGGAAAAAAACATTCTTGGAAAATTTGATGTTTAGACCCTTTTTCAAACTCTTGCATAAATGCCCCCGTTTCTCACCCTATTTTATTCCCTTTAGAAAGTTGTGTGCTGTCCCCTTTTCAGTACAGCTCGATCTAAATAAACCGTCATCTTTTCCACATTCCTTGTCCATTGGTAAAACTCTTTTTACCACCTGTATCACTGGCTCCTGTCACTAGCCCTTCTTCATGTGGCATCTAGCACAGCAAAGAGGTTGCTGGGCACGGTGGCACACGCCTCTGATCCCAGCACTCTGGGAGAATGAGTCCGAGTTTGAGCCCAGTTCAAGAAACTTAGTAACCTATTGAGATCCTGTCACAAAATTCTAAAAAAAATGCCTAGGGATGTAGCTCAATGTGGAGGCAGTGGGTTCAATCCCTAGTACCCCAAAGCGAAACCCCAACCAACCAAACAATAAATTTGAGAAGACAAAGAAATTCTACTGTTTATACTCATATTTTTGCATACTGTATTTTTTCCCCTGATGTTGTTCTAGTACTTCCTATTTAGATAACTTCTTTTTTTGGCATTTGTTTTAGAGAGGGATTGCTGGGATAAAGTCTCCTAGATTTCTTTTGTTAGATAATGTTTTGCTTTCCCATTTGTGATGAATATTTCCAAGGATTACAGAATTCTAGGTTGGAATGATCTTTTGTTTCAGTATTTGAAAAATGTCCTACTTTCTTCTAATATCCATGCTGTCATTTGAATAGTATCATCCCTGGAGGTAAAATATAATTTCTCTCTCTTTTTTTTATTTTAAAGAGAATAAAACAAAAGAGGGCAGAACAGAGCAGATCAGAACAGGACAACATAGGCAACACAGTACTTTACATTAAGACAACCGGACATCAACAGTAGCTATCACAATATCTCTTTGTCTGCTATAGTCGAGTATAGTTTCAAATACAATAATATCAAACATAACAAAATAGTATAAAACCATTCAAAGAGTAAAAGAATTATAGGGCATTCTGAACAGAATAACAGAAAATGATCAATGGGTACTATAATATCTCATTTTCGATAAAAAATTTTGTTTAAACTATCACACATATTCAAATCCCAATAAGACACAATGTGATAGAACCAATGGTAGTAGAAGAATAGAAGCATGGTAGGACTTCTACGAAGGACGATATTAAATCAGCAATAGCTGTATAATTTCTCTTGATCCTTTCATTTTTATTTTAGAAGTTTGACTAAAATATGTCTTGCTGTAGTGTTTGCTTAGATTCTTAAGATGTAGATTTATAACTTTTGCCTAATTTGGCCTTATGTTAGCCATTATTTCTCAGAGTTCTTTTTCAGCACAGTAGTCTTTTTGCTCTTTTTCTAGGACTTCAATAAAATGTATGCTAGATACCTTATGTTCAGTTACCTTGTTCTTGAGGCTCTGTCATTTTCAGTCCATTTTTTCTCTGTTGTTCAGACTTGATTTTTCTGTTTTCTATCCTCCATTTTACTAATTCTTTCTTTTGTTTGTTTTATTTTGTTACTGAGCCCATTTGTTATTTATTTTTTGTTTCAGTTATGTTTTTCTAGTTCCAAAATTTTCCTCTTTTTTGGGATATCTGTTGTTTCATTTTTTTAAAGTGTCTTTATAATTGTAAAAATTTTATGCTGGCTGCTTTAAAATGCTTGTCAGATAATTCTAACATTTCTGTCTACTTGATGTTGGCACTTACATTTTTTTTTCCATTCAGTTTGACATTGTGATGGTTCTTGGGATGATATGTGATTTTTCAATTGCAACCTGGTCATTTTGAGAATTTTGTTACAAGACTGGATTTTACTTCAACTTTCTCTTTTTGTTGGCTTTTTCTGACACTGTTCTAGCAAGAGGGGTGGAGCAGGATACTGGCTTGTTACTGCCAGGTGAAGGAAGAATATCAGCTTTCCTACTTCATTTCTCTTGAGACCTATGTAAGGTCTCTTTCTTGCTGATGGGATGGGAGTACAGAGAGTTCCATTTGTCTGTTAGGCCTGTTCTGGGACCACCCCAACCAGGACACAGAGGGAAAAATGTGATATTGCCAAATGGGGTGGAAGCTGTACGTGATCTCCACTGAAATTTTGGAAGGGGCAATCTCATTACTCTATTGAAAGTAGATATATTGGGTGTTTTGCATCTTTCATTGCTAAGGGGGATTAATTCTTTAGGACAGTGGTATATATTGCTATTACCCTCTGGCTTGAAGTCCCTGGTCCTGTGATAATCTCTGATTATCAGGTCTGTGCAGGCAAGACTATATTTTCCATTTAACATGAATATATATTTCTTTCAGCATTCTGTCACTTCCTTTGATGTTTTAAACTTCCTTAGGAATACAGAAAAATTTAGAAGTTCTTCCATGTTATTTTGGGCTGGGAAACTTGAGTAGTTATTGGAATAGTATGGGAAAAGCAGAAAAATAAAAATTACATAGGGAAATCTCAATTTAAGTCTGATCCATAATATATGTGAGATATAATGGCCTATATGAGACAGAAAAACTATAAAGCAACTGTCAAATTTTTAGAAAACATTGAATCTTTTCACTTTAATGAATTATCTTTGCAATGAGAAAAAATAAAAATATGCATAAAAATGTGGTATGTATATGACTGAAAGGCAGCAAAGTATCTAAGATGACCAAATTGAATTATCATCCATATCTCTGCATTCTACTGGTGGGTCAGTGACATTTTAAATGGATAATAAAATAAAAGCATAAACAACTCTTAAATAGTATTGATTGAGTGGAAACTTTGTACTCAATCTAGGGCAGCGCAGAATATTAAGAGAGGAGGCGACTAGATAAGAAAGAGTTTAATGAGGGCATGGCAGAAGACACCACAAAGAAGGCCGTGGTGGCTCTCTGCAGACATAGGGCAGGTTCTGCCTGATATAGACTCTATGGGTGTAGGGCCCTGGGGACTGATGTGAGCTGATTTATTTTGTGAGAGTGCAGGGGACTGGGTAAATCTTTACATGCATGAGCTTTGGCAAAGACTTTTAGGAGGAAGAAATCATAGGGGCTTCTGGGAAGAAGGAGGTATGCATTATCATGGCACAGTTTTGAACCATTGCCATGATGATTGTGGTGTCTCTCAGATGGGGGGGTTATCAGTATGAAATTATGTTTTTATAAGTTTGTTTCAGTAACATCAAGTTGTTATTAACCTATGTTGCTGTTATCATCAAGAATTTCACATAATTTGTTGCCCTGTTGAAATGATAGTAATAACCCAAATAGTCAATCAAAATTTAAAGCAATATTTAGATCAGGAAATAAACACAGATTGTATATATCACCTTTAAACATTGCATTAATTTTGCATAAATATGTTATTATGCAGTGAATCAGGAGGTTCATCAAAAAAGTAGAGCCAGCAAGAGATTTGTGTGTGTGTGTGTGTGTGTGTGTGTGTGTCTATTCTATCTATCTCTGTTTCTGTCACTATGAATTGGATCATGAGACTTGGGCAGTGGCTATAGCAAGTCTGAAGTTCAGCTAGCAGGGCTTTAGGAGGCTAGAATTCTCATACTGAAGCTGGAGATACAGTCTGCAGGTTACATATCTTCTTTTTCTCCCTCCTAATCTTATCCATCCCTCATCAATTAAAACATTGCTCATTCTATAGAAAACAAAAACACCTCCACCTTTTCTTAAGGCACTTTTACTAATTGAATCAAGCTTACTGAGATCTCTAGGTTAATCTTTCTTAAGGTAAACTGATTATAGCCTTTAATCATATCAACAAACTACCTTCATGGCAGCACCTAGATTAGTGTTTGATTGAATGAGGGTTATAGCCTAGCTAACTTGGCACATAGACTTGCTCATTAGGAGCTTCAAAAAGCACATGTATTTTATTTTATATTTTATTTATTTTGTTTATTTTAAAGAGGAAAAAAACAAGGAAAATAAAACAGAACAATATCAATCAAAATAAACCAGAATAAGTGATACAGGACTTCCAAACCTTTTGAACTCAATAATAGTTACCACAATGCCTTTGTTGTCTTCAAAATAGCTGCAGATACGACCTTCAGACATATTACAAATTGAACAGAATGGGATAGAATAGAAACAATAAAAACAATGAATGCAATAGAGAACCTCAGAACAAGCCAATAGTGAATACACAATGGCTTCCATAACCCGTCTTGCTGTCTTTCAAATAAGTGCTCCTGCCATCAGAGTTAACATTAACAAAACAAAAGAGAGTAAAACCCAACCCAAAATTAAAAAACAATGAAGATGATATGGTTTGGGGGGATCTCCTCCCTGTAGGTCGTAGTTCTCTCTCTCTGCAGTATGCACGGGGCACCGACTCCTGGAGAGAGGCTGGGGTCTGGCTGTCTGCAAGCAGGCAGGCAGCCGGGATGGCGCTGGTATCCTGGCAGGGGTCTCCTCTCATAGGGTCTGGTTCTCTCCCTCCGTGGTCTGCGAATGGCGCCGACTCACTGCAAATGTATTTTAATTTAGTAATATACAGTGGTATCTCATATTGCAATTGTCACCATATTGCAAAGAAACATTGTATATATATACTAGGATAAATAGTATAAATTTATGCATTTTTTGCATTAAGCTAGACAAATCTTATCTCAGCACTATTGACATTTTAATTCAGAAAATTCTTTGATATGGAAGCCATCATGTACATTGAATGGTGTTTAGCAACGTTTTTGGCTTCTCCCCTCTAGAGTTCAGTAGTAGCTTCCTAAGGTGTAACAAACAAACACACTTCTGGACATTACTAAAAGCTCGCCAATGGGTGAATTGCCCTGTTTGAGAATGACTGAGTTAGACATATATGCATCTCAAGAATAGTACAAATTGTTTAATGTTTTGAAAGTTCCCTCTGTACTCAGAAATGCTATGAATTAGAAATAGGAAGAGAATATAAGAAAATAGTCACTTGACAAAAACAGAAAACAATCCTTTATCCTGAAAAAAAATCTATTGCCCTTGGTAAAGAAGGTTTTGAGAAGATAATTCGTATTTTTCGTAAGTACTTGGCTGCTCAAACCTTCCAAACACTTAGGAGATTCAAAACAACAATTTTTATTATAGAATGAGCACAGTACTCATTGATTAAATAGGTGTTTTTTTCTTAATTTCAATTTAACAAGAGGTAAATTAGAAATTTTACAGTTATCAAAGACAACAACTGTCACAGGAACCACAAGAACTAAAAGAAATTGTTTTGATTTACATGTGCTATCAACTGATTTTCTGTAGTCTGATGACTTTAATAGTAAAAATGATTCTGTAATTCTGATTTTTTGATAGCTATGACATGCCAAAGTCATAAATGAGCAATAATGATAGATTACTGTATTAATTGGGGTTCTTCAAAGAGACAGATTAAACACGATGTGTATATTCCTTGGTATACATAGGGTAACTTCTATAACATCCTCTGTATAACATGGTCATATTTGTACATAGCTGACATGTATCCTCCCAAATACTTTGAATAATCTCTAGATTACTTACAGTACCTAATACAATGTAAATCCTATAAATGTTATACTGTGCTGTTTGGGAATCATGACAAGAAAGGAAGGTCTGTGCATGTTAAGCATAGACAATTTTTTCCCAGATATTTTTTGATCCACAACTGGTTGACTCTGTGGCTTGTGGATATAGTGACTTGATAGTATAACACATCTATTTTGAGAAACTGGATCATGCAATTTTGGAATCTAGACAGTCTAAAAACTGCAGGATAGGGTGGGTGGATGTCTTGGTTACTTTTCTCTTGTTGCTGAGACAAACACCTGATGCCCAAAATTTGGGAAGGGAAAGTTTATTTAGCTTACAGTTTCTGGAGGTTTCAGTCCATAAGTAGCTGGCTCCAAGGCACGGCACTGGGGCAACATTTCAAGGCAGCAGCAAGCAAAAGCAACTAGAGCAAAAGGGGGTACTAACAAACCTCTTCTCCCTTATATTGTAAACAAGCTATCTCGACCAGGGCCAGTGTGGCACTCACCAACTCTCTGTGCCTTCCTCTTGCACAGAATGAGGATATTTATAAAGTAAGAACCCTGGCTCCCTGTTGAGTCTTTTAGTTAAATTTCTAAACTTCTCAGGCTGACACAAGGTATCAACCGTAACGGTGGCCAGTGTTGCAGTTCAAGTCCAAAGGGCTGTCAGCAGCAGGATTCCCTCTGGAGAAAAGTCAGTCTTTTCTTCTATCCACATCTTCCCTTGATTAGATGAGGCCAAACTACATATGGAGGGTAATTGCTTTATTCAAACCTGCAGATTTAAATGTGAATGCCATTTGCAAACACCTTCACAGAAATATCCCAAATAATATTTGACCATATATCTGGGTTGCATGGCCCCGTTAAGCTGACTTATAAACTGAACCATCGCAATCACCCCATAGTAACTATGTTACACTTTGTTAGTATAAAGTTTGCATTGTGGGCCAACTTAAATTGCGGGGTGAGTAAAACTTCATTCTGAATAAGTTTTGCTATTGAGTGAAAACAAAACCCACAAATTGGGAAAAAATCTTCATGGACAGCGCCTCAGACAAAGGACTTCTGTCTAGAACTTATAAAGAATTAAAAAAAATCAGACTCTCAAAATTCAAAGACCCAATCCAAAAATGGGCATCTGAAATGAATACACAGTTCTCAGATGAAGAAATACGAATGGCAAATAAACACATGAAAAAATGTTCATCATCATTAGTCATGAGAGAAATGCAAATTAAAACCACACTGAGATTCCATCTCACTCCAGAAAGAATGGCCAAGATAGAAAACACTACCAACAAC